>JAJIBD010005304.1:0-105000 GCA_021461705.1 Cryptotis parvus
TCCCCTCTGTTGTGGGGGCTTGTTAGCCATTGAAGAGAAAGACCTTCCCCACCCCACGTTAAGAGAAACAGTGAAAATGGGGAAATATAAATGGCACCCCCCCAAAAAAATTTAAGGAATCTTTTCCCTTAGACAGTGGCTTCATGTTTGGGCGTTTTCCTTCTCAAAAGCCTTTTGAACTTCCTGGCAGTGGTTCCACTGTGGGTTGCTCTGTCTTATACACTGAAGGTGAAATACTGCGCGTTCAAGCTCAAGAGGAGACAGTCACTGCAGGTCCAAGCCCGCCTGCTTTTCGGAAGGACCCAGCCCCTCTCCAGGAATTTCAGGCTCAAGGAGAATTAGAAGTAACTCGAAACTGCTCCCCCACGACTTGCAAACATAGTCCCTAGAAAGGGTGGATAGAAACTGGTTCTCGCCCTTCCTTGGCCCAGGAGAGGAGGTGGGTCAGTTTCCCCACGCTTTGGTGGCGCTTGCCTTCCAAATTCTCTTCTGCTGCTACCTTTTTGCAAAGTAAAACTGGCTTTATTTTTTTCCACTTGGGAACTGTCTGCTGGCTAGAGGCCTTCGGAGGGGAAGGTCTGACCCTGGAACAAGGATTGTGACTCCGAGCTGCAGCTGTATTCCAGCTTAGGGGACCCTGGCAGGTGCCAGATCTGTTTATAGCTGAGGCTTAATGAGTTCTCCGCAGTCCTGTGGTCCAGGTTGTCATTGGGCAAGGTGAATTTTTTTTTTTTAAAGTAACTTAACAATATCCACTCAGGGTATTTGAGCCAGGCTCTGACAGGCAAGAAGCCAAGCTTGCTTTCTGCTGGGAAACACGTCTCCATGCAGAAGACTTAGCCCTTACAATAGTAGGTTTTTAATTTATTTTATTAACCTATAGTAGCTCTTCTTTCCTGATATCCTAAAAATTCACTGTATTATAATTTTGATTGTGAAGTCTAAGAGAGGAAGAACTTATGGGATCTGAAAGGAAGCCCACTGAGAGTGGGGGAAAGCTCCAGCGTGATGGCCTCTCAGCATCTCTGTTGGAACCCATAATGCCCGAGAGAGAGAGAGAGAGAGAGAGAGAGAGAGAGAGAGAGAGAGAGAGATGGGGCCTGTGGGGGTGGGTGGTGGCGGGATGCTGGACTTTGCTGGTGGGAAATCATAAACCTTTGTAACTGTGTATCTCACAGTAATTCAATTAAAAATAAATTAATTAAAAAATGAAAAGAAAGTACACATCTACCTAATTCCTGGGCAAGCTGGTATGAAAGGCTCCTATCTCGAAAGCGTTCAGATAGTGGAGAAAGTGTCCCGAGTGGTACATATGGGGATTTAATTTTTAAAAAGTGAACAGAGTATATCGGGGATACAGAGCCTTAGCTATGGCTAACCAGGCACGTCAAGGGCTAGAACAAGCTTTAGATAAGGGCTAGCTAGCAAGCAGTAGAACAGCACCCCCCCTTTAAAAAAGGCTTTTGTAGTGCCAGGTGTTGCCTGGGGTCGATAACTGAATTTTGGGCTTCATGCATGTAATTTGTTTGCTTGGTTACTTGTGCCACATGCTCAACTATTACATATTTTATGTATATGTTTATTTATTTTGGGCTTAGGGGGCCACACCCAGCTGTGCTCAGGACTCTGCTCAGGGGTCACCCCTGGAGGTTCTGGGCCCTGTGGTGCTGTGCTTAAATGCTCTTAGCTGTGTGCAGGACAAGTGCCCTCGGCCTGCGCTTTACTCTCTCCTGTGTGTTTCTTTTAAGCAGCTTTATTGAGATTTAATTGAAGATGAAATTCTCTCCTTCATAGTGATACACCTTGAGTGATTTCGTTGGGATAGTCCCAGAATTGCGCAGCCATCCTCACTGTCTAATTTTTAGGTTGCTTTCAGTCTCTCCCAAGGGGAATTTAGTTAAGTTGAGGAGAAAGTTGAGATGAAACACTGGTTTTCACTTTAGCTATGCAACTTCATGGAGTTTGAAAATAAGTTTAACTAACTCATTATCTAAGTATGAAAATGCAGAGGGGATAGATCTCTGGTACAATGAGTGTTTGGTTAGGTTTTTTTGAGTAACATTTAGCAAGAGGAATATTTTTTCCAATTTAAAATTGATTTGTGAAGTTTGTAATGCTAGGCACAAAGTTAAATCATTTCTAGAAAGCCTTTTAAATTTTTAATTTAATTTAATCTAATTATTATAACATATATATGCCAAATACCAGTAACAGTTATAGACCTCATTCCAGAATGGATTGAGGCTCTTTATGTTCCTGAAGCAAGCAGATGCCCTTGGGCTCTACTTGCATGAGACAGGACATATGGAGATGTTACATGGGGCCCGCTCGGTTCAAATCGATGATGAACGGGAAGACAGTGACAGTGATACAGTGATACATGAGATAGACATTTACAAAGCTGTTCATGGTTGGGTTTCAGTCATACAATGTTGCAGCAACCATCCCTCCACCAGTGCACGTTTCCCACCACCAATGTCCCAGATTCCCTCCCCCTCCCCAAGCCTGCCTCTATAGCAGGTGATCGTCATCCTTGTCTCCTCCTCCTCCTCCTCCTCCTCCTCCGTCTCCTCCTCCTCCCACCTCCTCCTCCTCCTCTTCCCTCTTCCCTCCTCCCCCTCCTCCCTCTCCTCCTCCCTCATCTCTTACACATTGAGAAAACCATTTTTAGTTAAAAACTTCTTTTAGTCTATCTAAATGCTCTAATATTGGATTTTAACATCGCTGAAGGCACATATCCCTTCAGCAATATGTTTCTTTTTCTATTTGGGGCTGGGAAGAGACCATTGGTTTTATTATAGTGAAAAGAATTTCCCCTTTAAAAACAGTGAGAGGCCTGGAGTAATCAGCAGGTAGGGCATTTGCCTTTGCACGCAGCCAACCCGGTTCATCCCATAATGGTCCCAAGCATCGCAAGGAGTAATTCCTGAATGCAGAACCAGGGAGTAACCCCTCAGCATCGCTATGTATGACCCAAATAATAAAAAATAAAATGAAATAAAATACATAAGAGCAGGGGAGTGCCTTCCTGGTAGAGCACTTGTCTGTAAGGCCCTGGGTTCTGACTGCTCTGTCACCAAAACCCGAAAGCTGTAAAATGGTACTGAATGGTACTTGGAAAAAAAAAGCTTTTGATAGATTTCACATCGAAAACATGTATCCCTGAATGTATCTCCTTTTCCTATCTTAGAGCACGCTTTGTGTTTGGTAGATGAAGTACAGATCAGGAGCTGCCTAGTCACCGAATCTTTCATTTCAGAAGCTCTCCTGCAAAGCCGAAAGTCCCTGCACCCTGGCGGGCGCTGCGAGGCAATGAAGGACATTGACATAGGGAAGGAATACATCATCCCCAGTCCTGGTTACAGAGATGCCCCAGACAGAGCCAGCACTTCCGGACAGCACAGTGGACGGCCAGGACACCAGATACAAGAGAGAGCTTTACGGGTCAGTATTCCTTTGGGCTCTACAAACCCACCTTCTTGGCCAGTGCTGGGGGGTGGGGTGGTGTGTGTATGTGTGTGTGTGTGTGTGTGTGTGTGTGTGTCTGTCTGTCTGTCTGTCTGTGTGTGTGTCTTTGTTGTGTGTGTGTGTCTGTGTGTGTGTGTGTGTGTGTGTGTGTGTGTTTTGGGGGAGGGACCTCACACCCAGCAGGGCTCAGGACTTCTTCCTGGCACTCTGCTCAGGGATCGCTCCTGGTGGTTCTGGGTAAACCATATGTGGTGCCTGGACTTGAACCTGGGTTGACCATGTCCACTGCAAGTGCCTTAACATGTCCACTGCAAGTTCCTTAACCCTTGTTCTGTCTCTGTGGGCCTATGCTGCATGGTTTCAATTTCTTCTTTAGCCTTAGGTCACTCCTGAATTTACGGCTTCTGATGGAGAGAGCCGATGAGGGTTCAGCCTCTCACCTGTTTCTTCCTTTTCTATTCTGCTCCACTCACACCCTCCTGAGGAGACTTGGCTTAAGAGAAGAGAGTTGGGGGACTTAGGCGGAAGGTTGGGAGGGAATAGAGGGCATATGAACCATTAAATTTCATTCACACACTCAAACAAAAAATTTTTTCCTACCTCTGCCTCTGTTGTCTCTGTTTAAAATAGAAATCCTGGGCGGGAGCGATAGCCCAGCGGGTAGGGCGCTTGCCTTGCACGCGGCCGGCCTGTGCCGGCCCGGGTTCGATCCCCGGCATCCCATATGGTCCCCGAGCACCGCCAGGAGTAATTCCTGAGTGCAGAGCCAGGAGTAACCCCTGAGCATTGCCGGGTGTGACCCCCCAAAAAAAGCAAAAAATAAAATAAAATAAAATAGAAATCCTGGCACTGGTGAGATTGGGCAGGGTGGTGAGGCACATGACTGAGCCTGGTTCAATCTCTGGGAGCACGTATGGTTGTTCTAGCCCCATAAGAAGTGATCCCTGAGCACCTCTGATTGTGGGTCCTTTCAAGCCTCACCCCCAACCAAATAACCAAATGCAATATAAATCCTGACTGGCGAGATGGCTCAGAGAACTGAGCGTGCCCTTGGCATGCGGCAGCACCAGGTCTAGCCCCCAGCCCACACCCTCCTTGGGCTTCCTGTAGCTGCAGGAAGTAGCTCCTGAGCACTACAGGTCTAGCCCAGAAAAATTAAAAAAAAAAAAAAGGAAATCCTTTGGAGATAATTATTTGGATTTCAGAGAGTGCTTGGAACAGTTGTAGATCACAGTATAATTATTATTTGGTTTGGTTTTTTGAGGGGGAGCAATACCCTGCAGTGCTCAGGGGTTACTCCTGGCTCTACACCCCTGGCAGTGCCTAGGGGACCATATAGGATGACCTATGGTCATCCCTAGGGATTGAACCCACATCAGCCACATGCAAGGCAAGGTACCTGCTGTGCCTGCTGTACCACTCGGCCCAATCAGTGTGTTTTTCAAGTAAACCCATGAGAGCCAGTGAGCCTTGAGAGCTAGAGAGCTACTGTAGATGGAGCCAGACCGCACACAGGATGAGCTCCGGCGTCACTCCCTGGGCTGTGTAGATACCTGAGCACGGCTGGTTGTGAGCTCCCCACAGTAATCTCATTTCCTCCAGGAGAACTAATGCATTTTTATCTTATTTCTTTTTTTGGGGGTGGTAGTGTAGTGGGCAGCCACACCAGCCCTGCTCAGTCAGGGCTTACTCCTGGCTCTGCAATCAGAAGTCCTTTCTGGCAGATCTTGGGAGACTTTATGGGATGTTGGGAATCAAACTCAGGTCTGGCAGATGCAGGGTGGACACCTTACCTGGACTATTTCTGGCCTCTAATACACATTTTTTTTTTTTGCTTTTTTTGGGTCATACCTGGCAATGTTCAGGGGTTTCTCCTGGCTCTGCACTCAGGAATTACTCCTGGCGGTGCTCAGGGACCATATGGGATGCCAGTGATCGAACCCGACTGGCTTGGGCCGGCCGCGTGCAAAGGCAAATGCCCTACCCGCTGGACTATCACTCCAGCCCCTTTCTAATACACATTTTCAAAAAATTCTTTTTCATTATCTGCCTCTGCCCATTCTGTTGATGCAGTGACCAGAGGTGGCACTCTTAGTTGGGGGCTCTCTGAGCTCACACTCTGGTCCGGAGATGGACATTTGGGTCGCACTTGGCCTGTGGGACAGTGCTCAGGATGCAACACTGGTTTCATGCTTGCGGGACAGGCTGAGCTTGTCCTTAATACGCCGCTTTGTTTGTTTTTAGTCTTTGGTGCTCAGCGGCTACTCCCCTAACTCAGGAGACTAGAGAGTGAACCCTGGGCGTTTATGCGTTTGGCACACAGTCTGACTCTCTCTTAACAGACCTTCCGAACAGAAGGAAGTTAACTCTTTTTTGAAGAATAAACATCACACTTTTTCTTGAATGGCAAAACAGCCAGTAAGGAGCATGGAGATAAGTCGTTTGAGGTTTGTAGGGAAACTAGGGTCTGGGTTTCTTGATTCTGGTCTGAGAAAACCTGAGAAGGTTCTGGGCTTTGTAGCAGGTGCTAGGGTTTCATTAGCCTGTGGTGTGTGGGGAAGCTTTTGTCTGATGAATCAACACTTTCTCTCTCCTGGGTGTAGACTGTCCCTCTGCTTGTTAAAGAAAGCTTTGTCTTCCCAGGCTTAACTTTGGAGAAACATAGATTTAATGTAATCAGACTCGAATCCTTAAGGTACCAGTTTTGTAGCTTCTTTGCACCCGCATGTCTGGCCTGTAGATTAATTACACATGTGGTGACGCCCTTCTGAGCACCTGGCACTGAAGTGCGGGAAAGGCCAGAGGGTAACGACAGCAGTGTGGGGCTGGAGGTGATCAGCTCCGGGTGTTGTCAGGCCATTTCTGTGGCCTTACTGGTTTAGGAAGCAAATGGTGCTGACCAGGGGACATTTTTCTGGGAGGAAGTAAGAGCTGTGCCCAGGGCTTAACTCCTGCCTTTGTGTTCAAAGATCACTCCTGGAGGGCTTGGGGACCTCATGGAGTGGTGGGGCTCAAACCCAGGTTTGCCACCTGCAGAGCAAGTGCCCTGCCTGCTGGACTATCTCGCTGGCTCCATGACCAGTGGACTCTTAACTCTCAGGATCAGTCGTTGATAATGAAATGAGCTAACACAGAGAAAATGCTGCCTGCTGTACCCAGTCTGTGCTCGGGAAGTGTTAGTTCTTAGAGCTGGTAAAAGAGGTGGGGTTTTCTCAGCTGGGGGCCACAGTGCAAGACTAGGGGGACAGTTGGTCAGATGGGGGGGGACATAGACAGGAAACAGGCTTGTTTGTTTTTTGTTTTTTAAATACATACATATATATATATATATATATATATATATATATATGTATGTATGTATATTTTGCTTTTTGGGTCACACCCGGTGACGCTCAGAGGTTACTCCTGGCTCTGCACTCAGGAATTACTCCTCGCGGTGCTCGGGAGACCATGTGGGATGCTGGGGATCGAACCTGCACAGGCCGGCCGCTGCAAGGCAAACGCTCTACCTGCTCGGCTATTGCTCCGGCCCTATTATATATTTTTAATACTTATTCTCCTTTATGGAAAACAAGTTTGGAAGGGAGCCGTGGTTGGGAAAAGGTTGAGAAGGACTTAGCTGGCAGGTAGGTGTGAAAGCAGGTCTTGTGTAGAAATGTCTTGGACTTATGGCACTGTGGAACTATGGGAGTTGTTGGTTTTTAAAAAGAACAAAAGATTTAAAAAAATATGTTGCTGACTGTAGCTCCAGGTATAGGTCTTAAAAAATAGTACAGAAAAAAGACCATCTTCACTTTATCCCTCTTCCCCTCTGGTGGTGGTAAGATTTTTGTATAACTTGTATAACTACAATGCAGTGTTACAAAAGAGTATTGATTATGGCTGGAGAGATGCCCTCATGCAGCTGACCCAGGTTTGATCCCCAGCACCACATGTGGTCCCCAAAGCCACCTGAGTGCAGAGCTAGGAGGAAGCCTTGAGCACACCTGGTGTGGCCCCAAAACAAAAAAAGAGTATTGAGTGTTGATTGCTATTGATCCAGCCCATCTGTCTTATTCAGACTTCATGGTTTTCACATGTGCGCATACTCATACGTGTGTTATGGACAACTTCCTGCAACTTTCTCCACGGGTCAACCCTCACAGCCAAGACAGAAACCACTTCACAAGGATCTCACGGTTCCATAGTCTAGTCATGGCGCCCCTAATTCTGGCAAGCTTCAGTCTGGCCTCCCTCCCTGCGATTTTTTGTCATTTCACAGATGCTCTATAAATAGCTTTTTCTCCCCCTTCTCATTCATTTTTTCCATAATTCTCCAAAGGCTGAGCTCATTTGTGGCATGTGTGAACAGTCTTTTCATTTTATGACGTGTAGTTTTCCGTATTGTGGATAAACCCTAGTTGAACGGTTCGCTTGCTTTCAGATATGAGTTATGCCTCAGTCATGGTCTGTTCTGCTTTGAACATCCATGTTTGGATGTTCAAACCTTTGTGTGAACATAAGGTTTCATTTCTCTGGTAAATGCTTGGGAGTGTAATGGCTTGGTCATATGGTCAGTGCCTGGTTAGTGCCATGAGACATCTCAATTCTTTGCGGTGAGTGAAGTGGGGAGGGAAGGCCAGACCCTGCGGTGCTGAGGGCTTGCTCCTGGCTCGGCACACAGAGATCACACTAGCAAGGCTGGGGGACTCTATGTGATTCTGGGAATCAAGTCTGGGCCTGCAGGGTGCAAGGCAAGCGACCTACCTGTGGGACTATTTCTGCTGTCCACTTCAGTTGTTTTTCTTTCCTGAGTGGCCACAGTATGTCCGCCCCCACCCCCAGTAGTGGAAGAGTGATCCAGTCTCTCAGATTTCTCCCCTGCGTTCGGGATTATCATTTCATTTGGGGTTATCATGGTGATGTGGGCTTGTCATTTTGATTTGAGCTGTGCTAATGGCTGTGTCGTACAGCTCACCGTAGTTTGAATGTCTCTTCCCTGACTGCTAATGATGTTGAACCAAGGCTCAGTTTTCATCTTAGGAAGATGAGTTTTGAGGCAGTGTGGAAAAACCCAGTACGAGTGAGGCTGTGGGGGTGGGATGGGAGAGACAGAGAGAGAGAAACACAGCCCGGAGGCATCTTTGCCAGCCTTGGGAGAAGGGATGGGCGGTACCTGGCCATGGCAGTGAGGAGAGGGAGAGGGTCAGGGCCAGCTCCAGGGGCTTCCCGGATGGTCCTAGAGGAAATTACATGTGGTACCTGGATGCTAAGAATTTAAACCGTCAGAGGACAGATGAGAAGAGAAGGAGTCTCAGGAGGTCAGAACAAGTTTGATTTGGATCCTGGTGACGTTGAAGTGCGTCCAGGCGAAATGAGTGGTATAGCTAGTTGAGAACACGGGCTAGGGACAGAACGTTCTTCTGGTGCATGCAGGTAAAAACAACAACGACCCTCCCTGCCCCTCGCTGGAATGAGCTGTCAGGAAGCTGTGCACCACAAGAAATCGAGCCCTGTGGGAAGTGCCACGTGGGGGTCTCTGTCCAGTTGTGGGGGCTGCAGGTGGAGGGCTGGAAACAGGGGCATGGTTGTGCCTTTTGTTCTGTAAATAACTGAGCCTGGAGTCTGCCTGCCCAGCCCGCGCCGAGCCCAAGAAACAGGAAGTGAGTGCCATGTTCAGATTATTTTGCCCACCCTCATGACTTTCATTTCCGTTATCCTTGCTTGGTGCTTCAAATTTTAAACTCAGTCCTGTCTTCCTGATTTTTACAATTGTCTTGTGCCATCTAGGACTTTTTTTTTCACTTCAGCTGTTCCCTCCCCACCACCACACACACACTGGTTGTTTATATTTTTTTTCATTTTGCTCAGCTTGTCCCAAACAATATAATGATAGGCTCTACATAGTCAAATAAATGCATCACTTTTGAGTGTTTTTTTAAAGCTCATGTAGCATCTAAGCTCTCTAGGTTATTTATCTGAAATGCCTTAGATAGATTTATCCTGGCCTTGTCTTCACAGGTTAATATTTTGTAGTAAAGGGAGACAGCAAGATGACACACAACTTTCTGGTTCAGAAAAGATATAAAACTCAGTAATTTGGAGTGCTGAGAATATAGCTTCAATGGAGTTCATGCCTTGCATTTGAAAGGCCTTGAGTTTGATCCCTGGCAAAACACACACACACACAGTGTGTGGCTCCTAGAGTACAGTGATCAGAGCACCTGCCTTATAAGCACACGGTCACGAGTTCAGTTCCAGGTGCCCCACATACCCAGGCAGCTCTGCTGTCTGCCTTCCCCAATAACACAAACTGTTTCTGGCTATGCTGCAGCCAGAAAAATGGGTGAGCACCTTAAAAAGGGGTGAAGCCCGGCAACGGTCAAGACTTGAAAGATGTTTGTGCCCATTGATCAGGGAGTTGGCCCCCTGGCAAACATGTGTGAGCAGCACCATGGCCCTGTCACATGCCGTGTCTCTGTGCCTGAACCTGAGAGTCCTCCCTGTGCAGATGCCAGACCTTGGGGAGCCGAGCGGGACAGCTGCCTGATAGGAGGCCTCTGGCCATCACGCTGGGCTGGAGAGACAGTATAGGGGATCTGAAACTCAACTTTGCACAGGTTTGATCCCCAACTCTGCATGCGGTACCCTGAGCTACGCGAGGGGTGATCCCTGCTCACAGGGCCCGGAGTAAGCCGGAGCCTTGCCGTGTCTGGCCCAAACACTCCAACAAAACAGAATCAACCACCCAAGCACCCCAACCAGGTCTGTAAGCAGCACCCGGCCGCCAAAGGAACAGCAATGACATGAAGGGTCAGGGGGGAGCGGAAGTAAACATAAATAAATGAGAAGCTGATTTAAGTGATTGGAATCAGACAGCTTTGTAAGAATCCTTTAACTGGGTGGAGATGACAGGTTTGTGTCTCATGAGCATGTGAGTCGCCAGAGACAGAAATCTGGGGCAGGCGCCCCTGGGTGCCAGGTATGCCTGTAACCTATCAGAAACTGGAAAAAAAAAAGTCCCTCTCAGTAGCAAAGGACAAGGAGCTGTCTGTGACGCTCGTGGGAGGAACGGCCCTTCCCACTGCAACGCTACGCGTCCCCTTGACAAGAAGGCTTGGACCCAACTGTCCAGCACGGGCAAGGAACCAAGGAACAAATGCTGGAAACACACCAGTGGTTTTTCCCCTGAGGCTCTAAATCCACTTACTGCCCTCAGTTTGCACGTTTCATTGTATTGTCACTACATCTTTTTTTAAAAATTATTATTTTTTAATTGACTCACCATCAGATACACAGTTTTAAGGCTGTTCATGATTGAGTATCTGAGTCTCTGTATCTCAGATACAGAGACTCAGATACATGGACAGAGCTGCTACCGGCTGTCTCTGTGCCCAGATGATCATGAGGCGCCCAGGAGGGAAGGTGGGTTCTAGTCCTGACCCGCCATGCCAGCACAGCCTCACAAGAAGCCAGAGGAACCCCCACACCATGAGGCCCGCCATTTTCAATATCCAGACTCCACAGCTCGTCAGAGCTCCACCCAGCAGAAAGCCGATCTTTCCCCATCTCCTGGCCACGTGGTTCATCAATCAATAAATGCATGAGATGAGAGGCTACTACAAGAGTATCCCACCTGCAGGGCAGAGCCTGCCAAGCTACCCATGTCGTATTTGATATGCCATAAACCAGTAACAATTATAGACCTCATTAAAATCAGATGGGCTGGACGTGTAATGCAATTTGCAGACGACCGCTGGACTAGAGCCGTTAACGACTGGATCCCATGGGATGTCAAAAGATCACGTGGCCGCCCACCTACAAGATGGTCAGACTTTTTCATCAAGTCCCTGAAGGAACGGTTTGAGGCTCTTCATATTCCTGAAGCAACCAGATGCCATTGGGCTACATTGGCACGTGATAGGGTCAAATGGAAATGTTACTAGTGCCCGCTCGAGCAAATAGATGAATAACGGGATGTCAAGTGATCAAGTGATCAATATTCCCATGACCTGAAGGAATGGTTTGAGGCTCTTCATGTTCCTGGAGCAAGCAGATGCCTTTGGGCTACACTAGCATGTGACAGGACATATGGAGATGTTACTGGTGCCCGCTCGAGCAAATCGATGAACAACGGGAAGACAAGTGATACAAGTGAAGTGATACATGATTGGGTTTCAATCATACAGTGTCCCAACACCCATCCCTCTGCCGGTGCACATTTCCCACCACCAATGTGCCCCTTTTCCCTCCTGTTGCCTCCCCACCCGCCAGTCTGTCTCTGGGGCAGGTACTTTCCTTCTTTCTCTGTTTCTCCCTTTGGGCATTATGGTTTGCAGTGTAGACGCTAAGAGGTTGTCATGTTTTTCCTTTATCTGCTTTCAGCACACAGTTCTGTGCGGAGTGATCATTTACAGCTATCTTTGTCATAGCTGACCCTTTGTTTTCCCAACTGCCTTTCCCCAAGCACTTGGAGCAGGCTTCCAATGAGTCATCACATCTTTTGGTTTTGTTTTAGGGCCATACCCAGTGGTGCTCAGGTCTCCTCCCCTGGCTCTGTGCTTAGGGGCTCAGTTCTGGCAGGGCTCTGGGCACCCTTTATGGAGCCAGGAAACAATCCTGGGTTGGCTGTGTGCAAAGCAAGTGCCTTAACTGGCTCTATTATTACCTCTGGGACTTCCTGCATCTTCCTGTGGGGATGCCCTTTAGGAAGGCTGCCCTCATCCCCACACCTTCAGGTGTTTGTCATTTCCCACCACTGCTCAGTAGTAAGCAAGTCTGCAAGTCCCAAAATGCCTTTTCGCACCCAGCCTGTATTTAAGGCTCTTCCTCGAATGCTGTGGTCACACTAGGGTGACACAGCGGAATCCCTTAATCCTGAGTGCTAATAGCGTTGCCTTCTGTTGCTGCTCTGCCCTGTCACAGAGCCCAAGCACTAATCCTAGGTGGTGTGAGGCAGGCACCTGCCAGGCAGTGTTGGGCACCTCACCCCATTCCTGGGAATAGAGCAGGGTCTTCATGTACCACCTTCCGCACTATTGCGTTTCCATGGGCACCTTTGTTGAAGGCGCTATGGGTGGGGCTGGAGTGATGGCACAGCGGGGAGGGTGTTTACTTACATGTGGCTGACCTGGGTTCAACCCCAAGCTTATGGTCCGCCGAGTACTGCCAGGATTAATTCCTGAGTGCAGAGTCAGGAGTAACCTCTGAGCATCTCTGGTGTGACCCGAAAAGAAGAAAAAAAGATGTAATGTGTGCGACTCTTTCTAATTTTTTTTTTTTTTGCTTGTTTTGATGGGAAGATGGAGGCCACACCTGACAGTGCTCAGGGTCTGTTTCTGTCAGGGTGTGTTCCTGGCTTTGTGCTCAGGTATCACTCCTGGCACAGGGCTCTGGGAACCATAAGCAGTGGGGGTGGCTGCAAGCAGAGCAGTCACCTTCACCGCTGTCCTATCCCCAGACCTTGTTTATTCGTATTTACTCTCTTCCTTCCCTTGAGCGAGGTTGCGGTAACTGGGGTTGCGTACAGGCTTGGCTGTGATGCTCATATTTTTGGTGTATGTGATGCTTGCCGTTAAGCTGTGTTGTTCGCATGTGCCATGGGGGTGGGAGTGGATTTAAACCCGAAACTCCTCAGGCCTCCGTGAGTTTGTCTTTTTTCCTTGTGGTGCTCTAGGGAGCACAGGCTCGGTTGCTGCCTGGGAGTTTCCCCTGCCACCACCAGGACTGTACTTGGTACAAGTTGGTGTCTCTGGGTTGCATGAAGGATGGAACCTACAGCCTCTGTGCTGGTAAGACAGGTGCTCTGAGCCAGCGAGCCACCAACCCCAGCCTGCCACGCTCCCCAGCTTCTGTGTGGGGGTTTTTCCCCTTAATTTTTAAGTATATCACCGTGAGATATGCAATTACAAGGATGTTCATAATTGGGTCTCTGTCATACAGTGTTCCAGCATCCATCCCTCCACCAGTGCCCCATTCCCACCACCAATGACCAAACATTCCCTCCCACTCCAACCTCAGCCTGCCCCTATAGCAGGCACCTTTTTTTTTTCTTTTTGGGTCACACCCGGCAATGCTCAGGGGTTGCTCCTGGCTCTGCACTCAGGAATTACTCCTGGCAGTGATCAGGGGACCATATGGGATGCTGAGGATCAAACTCCGGGCCGGCACAGGCCGCGCAAGGCAAACGCCCTACCCGCTGGGCTATCGCTCCGCCCCCTTTTCTTTCTTTTTCTATCTCTCTGTCTCTGTATTTCTCTCTCTTCTTATACTTTGTGGCTTGCCCTACAGATATTAACGGTTTATGATGTCTCTATGTGTATATCCAATAGTGAGTTCTTGTGTGACATTTTAATTCCCCATTCCCCATCAACTTCCCCAGTTTGTTACAACTAGAATCATCGCTACAGTGTATAAACGTGAAGGATCGTGGTAAGGACCTGGTCCTAACTTCCGTTATGGTCTAAGACTATTGCGTAGCCGATCTGGCGGCTGCGTACAGCACAGCTGTGGTTGTGGAGTGTCTTCTTCCATTGTTGCTGGCTGTGGTGGCTACAGTCATGCCCACTGACGTGGAGGTGGAGGAATGGGAGGAGCCCAAATCCCTGCTCCAAGTCCGGCCAGTGTGCCCCTCCCCCACCCCCCTGCACATGTGAGCAAACCCTTAGAGCTATGTTGGACACGGCCAGGGGCTGGCCTAGCCATTTACCGCCTTCTGGAACTCCATGGGCTGCTCTATGTGGGGCCGAGCGGTGCAGCTGTGGGTCTGGAGTGTCTCCTGTGCAGGTTTTGATCTCTCTCACACACACACACACACACACACACACACACACACACACACACGCACACACACATATGTGCGTGCACACTCCAAGGTACGCACACATCCCTGGGTAAAGCAGTTTGGTGAGATGAAGATGAGTTGCTGCTGGCCTTCCTGCTGACCAATAGACGCTTCGCCAGTGGACAAGTCCATGGAGGACCGTGGTCCTGTGGCTATGGGATGTCAAAGAGAAGGGGACAGGGCTTCTGCCTTTGAGATCAGGGAGGAATTCGGTGCGTGGTAGCATTTGACCGGAGACTAGAGGAATTGGCTGAATTTGGAGATACATAGACCTTGCCCGGCATTGCAAGGCATTGCGGTGGGCAGCCCTCAGCCCAGCTGGTGTCTGTGTCCAGTGTGGGGTAGGACAGGGAGAAGCCAGTGAGTCCTTTTCTAATCGGCTACAGTTTGTGTTTTAGTTCTTTTAAAGTGAAGAGATGGGGCGGGGGGGGGAGACAATGCGGTAGTACAGGCTGGGGCCGTGGTGTAGCCGGTAGGCGCTTGCCTTGCACGCAGCCCACCTGGGTTTGATCCCCGCATCCCATATGGCACCTGAGCATCACCAGGAGCAATTCCTGAGTGCAGAGCCAGGAGTAACTAACCCCTGAGCATCACTGGGTATGGCCCAAAAAACAAGTGGCAAGATGGCCCAGTAAATGTGGCTACTTGATATGTGAGAGATCCAAGTTTGATCCTGGACACCCCATGGCTTCCCAGCACCACTGGGTGTGACCTTAACTCACCCTTTTGTTAGCAAGGACCAGATGGGGGCCCTCTGATGAATGTGGCAGGCTGGGCTTCTCCCCTCTCTCCCCCCCCTCTCCCTCTCTCCCTCTCTCCCTCTCTCCCTCTTCTCCCCCTCCCCTCCTCCCTCTCTCCCCCCTCCCCCCCCCCCCCCCCCCCCTCCCTCTCTCCCTCTCTCCCTCTCTCCCTCTCTCTCTCCCCACCTCCTCCTCCCCCTCTCTCCTCCCTCTCTCCCTCTCCTCTCTTCTTGCTGCGTCAAGTCCAGGCTGACGCATTGGTCACCAGCTCATTGAGTTAGAGGAGGAAGAAGGGACAAAGAGCAGAAGTGCCACGCAGGCCTGTGTCATGCTGATGCTCTCCTCTTGCCCTTCTCCCTGCACAGGGCGGTGGGCGCTGTTCCCTTTTCCTCCCCAGCCTAGGCAGCCAGGAGGGGTTTTCTATTGCCCTTGCTCTCCCCCTCAGAGCTCCTCCGCCCTGCGTCCCTCTGGCCCTTTAAACTTGGCGGCCCTTCTCATAATTAACTATTTGAAAAAAAAATTTTGTGGGGGATGGTGGCGGAGGAAAGCTGAGCTAAAGTGCTGTTCTAGGGATTGAGGAAATGAGTTTAATCTCTTCCCAAGAAACGCGATTCCCGGAGGTTCATAGAGTCTAAATGCGGAAGAAACATGCCATGTGTCTAGGAACGGATGACTAGGTAAAGAAACTCTGGCGCAAGGACACGGTGGAATACTACTCAGCCGTAAGAGGAAGTCCACTGCCACATGGATGGATCTGGAGTGTCAGGCTGAGTGAAGCTGGTCTGAGACGGACAGACACGGATCTTATATTTGGGGTATACAGAAGCGCAATAGGGGAATAATAGATACCCAGAAGCAACAGAAACTGTCAACTGGTCTTTGGTAGGACGCTCCCATAGGGAGGGAGGGGGATTAAAGTGTTGGGGAGTCACTGGGACAGTGGTGGAGGGAGTGAACATTGGGAAGAAGGGTGCAGTGAGGATTTGGGCTTCTCATGAAACCCTATCATTAACAGTAATGTAAACCATGGTGCATAAAAAACGTTTTGTTAAAAAAAGTCACTGGGGGAAAAAGTGAAATTTACAGAGGAAAGGAGAAATTGCTCTGAGGCCTCCCTACTCACCACTAGTTATTATCCAAGATTTGGGTCTGGTGCCATGACCCAGGGAGGGAATTTGGAAGCTTCTCAAAGGGTCCATGAGTTTGTTCTTGTGTTTTCAGCATCGAGACTGTACCTGTGTTTCCTGCATGCCGGGCAGTGATAAATGTGTGTGGCCCCTGCATCAGCCTTCGCCTTATTGGGTTCCCGTGACCCAGCAGATTTTCCGGGCGGTCAGTGCCAGGGGCAGGGACACTGGCTTTCATTGCCCGCTCTCCCCTGTGGGATCCGTCCAGCTCCAGAGCTGGTGCTGGTGTCTGCCCGATGTCTCCTGTCGCAGCTCCGGGCTTTCTGGCAGGCTTGACAGCAAGCAGCACTGCAGTTGGTGGCAGCTCGAGCCAGCAGCTCGCCGGCTTGGTGACAACCTGCAGCCAGAGAGGCCAGGCACCGCCTCTCCTGCTGCTGAGCTGCTCCGCTGCCCTGGGCCACGGGCGGCTGGCCCTCTGAGCTAACGCTGCTTAAGGGAAGAATAAAGTCACCTGGGGAACCTCTGTCAAGGGAAGGAGAATATTGGAACCTATTCCGCTGGCCCAGAAGTTTTCATGGTTTTTTAATTCTTAATTATTATTTTTGCTTGTTTTGGGGTCGCACCCGGTGATGTTCCTGGTTACTTCTGGCTCTACACTCAGGAATTACTGCTCTTGGCGATGCTTGGGGAACCTATGGGATGCCAAAGATGGAACTCAGGTTGGCCATGTGCAAGGCAAATGCCCTCCCCACTGTACTATCGCCCCAGCCCGTACAGTGGTCTTGAGAATCCAGGGCCTTGTTTGTTTAAGATCAGTGACCCGGAGGCACCTGGCAGATTGCACAGAGGTGAAAGTGCTTGTCTAGCATACAGCCTGAGCTGTTTCCTGGCCTCTGGCCTGGCACGCAGCCAACTCGAGCTGTTTCCTGGCCCTCTGGCCTTGCGTGCAGCCAGCCCGAGCTGTTTCCTGGCCTCTGGCCTTGCATGCACTCCATCTTTTCTCTGTTTCTGTTTTGTTTTTATGCTTATCTTGGGGCATATTTAGCAGTGCTCAGGGCTTGCTCCTGACTGCATTCAGGAATTACTCCAGGCGGTGCACAGGCTATCGTGTGGTGGGTGGGGATTAACCCAGATTGACCATATGCAAGGCCAGTCCCCCACCCTCTGTACAATGGCTCCAGACCCTCCTCATCTATTTTTTTTAACAGCTGAGAAGAATGGCTTGTGTTTGGCACCAAGCATTTGATACAGTCAACTTCTACTCACTGAGAAAATTGTAGTTAGGAATTTTACTTTGTCCTTTTTGGGGAGTGGGGAGTGTTGGGGGATCAGACCCTGGGCGCCACACGTTGCGGGCAAGTCCTCTGCTGCTGAGCCCTGGTTTTCTATCCTCAGCCCTAATTTTGGCTGATTTTTTTTTCTAGGAGTGTTGTGCAGGGCTGTGTTGGCAATGTTGGCGGGCCCACTCTGGGCTCTGCTCAAGGAGTCTGACATCAACAGCCTAAGCCCCAAGCCCTGTGCTAGCTTTCGGGCCCCTTTTAAAAGTTTGCTGTTTGTTTGTGTCCCAGAGAGATAATGTGGGGTAAGGCGCTTGCCTTGAGTGTGGCTGACGCTTGTACCCTGGAAGCCCGTATTGTCCCCTGAGCATCACCGGGCGATCCCTGAGTGCAGAGCCAGGGATCACCGGGGCGATCCCTGAGTGCAGAGCCAGGGTTAAGCCTCGTACTGTTTCTCTTTCGCATTTTCGACATTTCTTTTAAAAGCAAAACCGGAAAATCTTATTGAAGAGATTTTTTTTCATGGGCAGAATATCAACATTTCACTCTTGGAGACAGTGGGTGTCAGCCCTGCTTATGAAAATCTCTTGAAAACAGAAGCCCAGACCAGAGCATGGAAGCTTGTCCTGAGCAAGGGTCTCCAAGCTGGTGCCCAGTTTCCAGGTGCTGTTCCTGTGCAAGCTTATGTGTGGCTCTTTGCCTCAGCTCTTGCCAGCCCGTCTCTAAGCATTTCCTACTGGTTTTGAAATGAACAAACAGTGTGGCAACATTAGCATATTTCGCTTACAAACAGAGAGAGAGCAGTCTGTGCATTTTAGAATCTTAAAATCTCCGCTATAGCTGTAATAAACGGGGACAGCATCGCCACCAGAAGTCCACTTTTGCCCTTCACCAGACAGTTTTGTTCCCTTCCGTCTCCTTCCTGCTCCCTCCTTTCCCCCTTCCCATCTGGTAACCACTAATTAGTCTTAGAGTCTGAAAGTTTATTTCTGTTTTATTTTTTTTCATCTGTTTGTTTTTTACTGGTATATCCCGCATAGGAGCAGACCATATGGAGCTTGTCTTCTCTGTCTGACTGATGGCGCTAAGCATCATCGCAAATAGACCTCCAGGTCTATTCCTGTTGCAAAAGGCAGGCCTTTACTTTTACATATGTGCGTGAGAGAGAGAATTTAGAATTTCAGATAACATTTCTCTATCTATATAACAGAGACTTACAGACATGGGGCAGAGCTGCTACCGGCTCTCCCTGTGCCCAGCCACTCACAAGGCACCCAGGAGGGATGGCGGGTTCTAGCCCTGGCCCGCCACCCCAGCAGAGCCTTGCAACAAGCCAGATGACTCCCACTCCCTGAGGGCCACCATTTTCCACATCCGACTTCCCTCTCATCAGAACTCCACCCAGCAGAAGAGCCTATTACAGCCCAGCTCACGTGGCCACGCAGTTCATCAATAAATGCTGGATTTAGAGGTGACTACAAGAGTATGCCACCTGCATGGCAGAGCCTGGCAAGCTACCCGTGTCGTATTTGATATGCCAAATACCAGTAACAATTATAGATCTCATTCCCATGACCTGATATAATGGTTTGAGGCTCTTAATGTTCCTGGAGCAAGTAGATGCCCTTGGGCTCTACTAGCATGAGACAGGACATATGGAGATGTTACTGGTGCCCGCTCGAGCAAATCGATGATGAACGGGAAGACAGTGACGGTGACAGTGATCTATATAACAGTGTTATTGTGGGGGCCTGGGACCAACCCAGTGGTGCTAAGGAGTCATTCCTGATTCTGTGCTTAGGAATAGCTCACAGATCCCAGACGTGGTCCTGGCAATCAAGCTGGTGTGGGCCGTGTGCAGGGCAGGTGTCTTAGCTCTGTGCTGTGTCTTAGCTCTGTGCTGTCTTTTTTTTTTTCTTTTGGGTCACACCCAGCGATGCTCAGGGGTTACTCCTGGTTCTGCACTCAGGAATTATTCCTGGCGGTGCTTGAGGGACCATATGGGATGTGGGGATTGAACCTGGGTTGACCACATGAAAGGTAAATGCCTTATCCACTGTATTATAACTCCAGCTTCAGCTCTGCGTTGTCTTAACTCTGTTCTGTGTCTTAGCTCTGTGCTGTCTTAGCTCTGTGCTGTCTGAGCTCTGTGTTGTGTCTTAACTCTGTGTTGTGTCTTAACTCTGTGCTGTGCCTTAGCTCTGTGTTTGACTCTGTGCTATGTCTGAGCTCTGTACTGTGTCTGAGCCCTGTGCTGTGTCTGAGCTCTGTGCTGTGTCTGAGCTCTGTGCTGTGATCTGAGCTCTGTGCTGTGTCTGAGCTCTGTGCTGTGTCTGAGCTCTGTGCTGTGTCTGAGCTCTGTGCTGTCTGAGCTCTGTGCTGTCTGAGCTCTGTGCTGTGTCTGAGCTCTGTGCTGTCTGAGCTCTGTGCTGTCTGAGCTCTGTGCTGTCTGAGCTCTGTGCTGTGTCTGAGCTCTGTGCTTTCTAGCTCTGTGCTGTGTCTGAGCTCTGTGCTGTCTTAGCTCTGTGCTGTGTCTGAGCTCTGCTGTCTGAGCTCTGCTGTGTCTGAGCTCTGTGCTGTGTCTGAGCTCTGCTGCTGAGCTCTGCTGTGTCTGAGCTCTGTGCTGTGTCTGGTCTTGCTGTCTTGCTCTGGCTGTGTCTGAGCTCTGTGCTGTCTGAACTCTGTGCTGTGTCTGAGCTGTGCTGTATCTGAGCTCTGTGCTGTGTCTGAGCTCTGTGCTGTGTTCTGGTCCTGTAACACATACTTCTCGGTTCATCTGTCAGTGGTTTTCCCAGCTCTTGACCATGATCAGTTATGTTGCAGTAATAACGGAATGCCTGTATCTGCTTGCATGTTGGTATATTTTGGCTGCAGTAGGAACAGTGGATCATGTGGAATTTTCACTTTTTAATGTTTTGATTTGGGAACCCCACCCAGGGGCACCCAGAGGTAATTATTGCCTTTTGGAGGTTCAGTGCTCAGAAAAATCGTGTGGTGCCAGGGATGGAACCTTGGCCTCCCGCGTGCAGAGCATGCACTTACTTAGCTCGCACATGTCTTGCCCTGGCTTTCCTTTTTGTGGTTGTTTGTTTGTTTGGGGGTCACACCTGGCGATGCACAGGTATTATTCCTGGCTCTGCACCCAAGAATCACTTCGGGCAGTGCTTGGGGACTGTGTAGGATGCCAGGGATGGAACTAGGGTCAGCCGCATGCAAGGCAAGTCCCCTCTGTGCTGTCTCTCTGCCCCCTCTGCTTTGAAATTTTGGGGGCATGTCCACACTGCTTTCCGGAAGGACTGCGCTAGTCTGCTTCCCCAGCCGAGCTGAATATGGGCTCCCTTCTCCCCGCACCCCTCTCCGGTTCTCACGTTTCTTGTCTTTTGGGTAACAGCCATTCTCACATAGTGACTCATTCTCCTGCAGTCGAGAGGTGATGTCTGATGTGCTTTTCCTCAGCAGACAGACGATGCTGGCTCAGAGACAGGACAGGGACTTTAGGCGCTCGCCTTCACACGGCTCACCCCGCTTTAGGTCTCCGGTATCACTTGTGGTCCCTCAAGCACACCAGGAGGTAACCCTTGAGCACACCCAAAATGAAAAATAAAAGATGATCAACATTTCTCCCTGGGGCTGCTGGCGCCTTCTCCATGTCTTCTTTGGAGAAGACTGCTTAGATAATCTGCTTAGTTTCAAACTTATTTTTCCCACTTTATTTGAACACCATGGTTTCCAAAGTTGTTCCCGATGGTCTTACAGACATTCGCTATTCGCACCCAACTCCACCATCACTGTCACCTTCCTTCCACCATTGTCTCTGTTTTCCCAACCACCCCTTAAACCTGCCCCTGTAGCCGGCCCACAATGATTTATTTTGTATTGCTTGTGACCACTCAGTGACTAATAGCGTGATCAAGAAATATTTCTGTAGAAGGAAATCTGTGAAAATTGTTGACTATCGCCAGGGGTACACTATGTCCTTGTCTGAAGTTTTGCCAAGCTGTTGTGTCAAGTTAAACCCGCTGTGTTCATGTTTTTGTTAAGCCGAGATTGGTTGGCTTCTTCCTTACATGCTATCCAATCTGGTGTGCTACTGCTGTGATGTCAGTGTTGGAGAGTTTGGAGAGGTCACTCCAGAAAATCCACACTATTTAACTGGGGATGATCTACCCAGTTTTTAAAGTGGGTTGTTCAGTTTGTCATTGCTGTTGTTCAATGTTTTTTCTTTTTGAGTCGCACCTGCAGATGCTCAGGGATTACTCCTCACTGTGCTCAGGGAACATGTGGGATGCCAGGGATTGAACCCGGTCGGCTGCATGCAAGGCAAATGCCCTCCCCACTGGACTATTACTCCTACCCATGCTGTTGAGTTTTATGAGTTCTTCCTATAAATATAAGTGACCTTAGGGTCAGAGAGAGGTAGTGCAGTGGTTAGGGCTCTTGCCTTGCATACAGCCAACTCAGGTTTGATCCCTGGCATCCCATATGATCCCCCGACACTGTCTGAATCAAAAAGAATTCCTGGGCACCACTGGGTTTGCCCCCAAAAAAAAACCAGTAAATAAAGTAAACAGATTAATGTAAGAGCCCTACTAGCCTCAAGTTGGACATGACACGTGTGTCTCTGTGTCCCCTTCCTGCAGGGGTGATATCTCCTGAGCCTGCAGGTGTCGTGCTTAGAAGCTTCTGTATGTATTGGCTGTAGAAGCTTCTCAGCGTGCTGTGGTCTCCCGGGGTAGCGCCTTTGCTTCCCTGGCTACTGGGGTGAAGGCCCCGCATGTCAGGAAGGTGGGCACTGCGCCTGCATCTTCCCCTGTGCACTTTTGTGCTTGCAAGTCTTGGTTAGTCTTTATTTTTTTCTCCCCATGATTTGTTTTCAGTGTAATCCTTGAAACCCTATCATTGTGTTAACCAATCACACCCAGTGTAATAGAGCCTTCAATACATTTCTCGGAATTTGGCTTATGAAACAACTGAAATCCCTCACGTGTCCCCCTACTGATGAGGGGGTAATGCTAGATTCTGGGCTGCAGAAAACACCTGTGGTCTGCCACTCGGGTCCACTTCAGAGCTAAGTCCTGGCCGCACTGCGCATGCCTGTGAGTTGGTTTCAGCGCTAACCCTCAGTGCGATGGTGGTGGCGGAGCCAGGGCAGGTGAGTGAGTCTGTGCGTCACTTCCTCCACAGCTGCTGAGTCACAGAGTGGCGCTTAGGCCTGGACTCCAGGCTCTCGCTTTCAGCAGTGGTGCTCATCCTTTTCACTGCAGTGGCCATGATTGAGGAGTTTTCGTGGCGGATGAAAGTATTTCTCCTGGGGCTAGAAAGATAGCATCGTGGGGATGGGACTTGCCTTGCACACAGCCCACCCTGGTTTGATCCCCCATATGGTCCCCCAGATATCAGCAGGAGTGATTCCTGAGTGCAGAACCAGGAGTAAACCCTGAGCATCGCTGGTGTGACCCCAAAACAAACCAAAATTTGTTCCTCCCATTCTTTATGTCTTTGTCCTTGGAATGGCCAAGGGTCACCCACCCGCCAGTCTGTGCAGTGCTTGTACACATGACCCACTGGGGTCACACTCTTTAGTTGTGGTACTACGCCGGGATTGCTGTGGTTTCCACATATGTGCCAGCCAGGCATCGCATACAGGCTGCTGTCCTCCTCATCTTTAGTGGCAGTGCTCAGAGGGGGCATCATACTCCTTTAGTTGTGATGTTCTTACCTAAAGCTCCTTATGATGTCAGGGGTTTCCAAACAGCAGTGCTGTGGGAAATATGTATGGCTCATGTGGGAGGCACAAGGATCGAACTCGCTACCTTGTGCTTACAAGTCAGGTGCTCTTGGCCACTGAACCATTTATTGACTCCATGATTTTCAAGTTTTTTTCTTTTTCTCTGAAGGATAATCTCTACCATAATTTCTGCCATAGAAGAAAATGTATATATATGTACATATATATGTATATATGTACATATATGTGTATATATGTGTGTGTATATATATACACACATATAATATATATATATATATAATTTCCCATATATAGATCTGGCAGTGCTCAGGGCTTACTCCAGGCTCTGTGCTCAGGGATCACTTCTTTTTTTTTTTTTTGCTTTTTGGGTCACACCCGCGATGCTCAGGGGTTACTCCTGGCTCTGCACTCAGGAATTACTCCTGGCGGTGCTTGGGGGGACCATATGGGATGCCGGGATCGAATCCTGGCTGGCATGGGCCAGCCTTGTGCAAGGCAAACGCCCTACCCGCTGGACTATCGCCTCCGGTCCCTCAGGGATCACTTATGCTGGTGCTTGGGGCACCGTATGTGGCGCCAGGGATCATACCCAAGTCGGCTGTCTGCTGCTCCTGAGAGAATCAGGGCATTGAGACGGCACTGCAGCCTTCTCTGCATTCAGAAGTAACCTGAACAGAGCCAGGGCCCGGGCATGGCAAGGCTGCCCCTCCCCATGGCCTTGCAGTGAGGAACACAGAGACCCAATTATGCCAACGATTTCTGACCCTTGATACCTTGGTCCAGGGGCCTCTGCAGGAGGAGGTCCTGCTTACCAGTGGACGGGAGCCATGTCTCTCGGTGGTGGCCTGAGACTGCTCCGTGTCCCAGACAGACTGGCGGGTGCCCTCATCGGGAGGGACAGGCACAGGTGTGTTGGTGGGTATACTCAGAAGCAAGGCATGGCTCTGCCGTCCACTCTCTCCTGGACACATGTTTTCCGGTCCACAAATGTGTTTTCCTGACCTTGGTTTGAACTGTGGCAAAATGAGAATGTTGTCATCCACTTTGAGTGCGTGGTGTCAGCACCCTGCCCCGCAGCCCTCGCCTAACAGTGAAAACCCTGCTGGGTGTCTCGGGGCCCTTGGAACCCTAAAGAGCAGCAGACGTTCTGGGTTATGGGTTATCTCCATTCTCGGTGCGAGCTGTGCTGTTTCCCTTTGAGTGAACCATGTGTGACTGACTCATGTCTCCGTGTGGATGAGTCATCTGGCTTTTCAATCTGTAGTGCCCTTAGGAGAAAGCAAGAAGGGGCCCAAGAGATAGGTCAGCAGTCAGAGCACATGCTTTGAATGTGGTCGGGATGGGGGTGACATCTCATGGCCCACCCAGCATGCCAGGAGTCACCCCAAGCATTGCTGGCTATGGCCCTCAAGCAGACAAAGCCAGAAATTACAGGGCTGAAGAGATAGTACAGCGGGATAAGGCGCTGCTTTGCATGTAGCCAAGCTTGGTTTGATTCTTGGCATTACACTTGGTCCCCTGAGCATCATCAGGGGTGACCGCTAAACACAGACCTAGGAGTAAGCCCTGAGCCCTGCTGGGTGTGACGCACTCTGCCCCCACCCCTGCCAAAAAAGAAAACAAAAAACATGGGTAGGGGCTGGGGAGACAGTATAGGGAAGGTTTGTGCCTTTCATGCAGGCAACCAGGCAACTCACAGACACAGGGCAGAGCTGCTACTGGCTCCCCCTGTGCCCAGCTGCTCACGAGGCACCCGGGAGGGATGGCGGGTTCTAGCCCTTGCCCGCCACCCCAGCAGAGCCTCACAACAAGCCAGACGACCCCCACTCCATGAGGGCCTCCATTTTCCACATCCGGACTTCCCCCTCATCAGAACTCCACCCAGCAGACCAGCCTATTACAGCCCGGCTTGCGGCCGCTTGCTGCCACGCAGTTCATCAATAAATGCTGGATTTTGAGATGAGACTACCCACACGGCAGAGCCTGGCAAGCTACCCGTGTCGTATCTGATATGCCAAATACCAGTAACAATTATAGACCTCATTCCCATGACCTGATGGAATGGTTTGAGGCTCTTTATGTTCCTGGAGCAAGCAGGTGCCCTTGGGCTCTACTTGCATGAGACAGATCATATGGAGATGTTACTGGTGCCCCCTCGAAGCAAATCGATGATGAATGGGAAGACAGTGATCACATGACAGTGAACCGGGTGGGTCCTCAACACCATAAACAGCCTCCTGAGCCCCACCAACAGTAATTCCTGAGTACGGAATCAGAGTAAACCTGACTGCCACTGGTGGGCCCAATCCCCCAGCTCTCCTCTCCTCTCTCTCTCTCTCTCTCTCTCTCTCTCTCTCTCTCTCTCTCTCTCTCTCTCTCTCACTCAGACACACACCTTTTTCTTTTTTTGCGATAGTCTCAGGGATTACTGCTGGTGAGCTCGGACCATATGTGTTACCAGGGATTGAACCTGTGTTGACCGCATGACAGACAAGCGCCTGACCCGCTGGGCTCTCTTCAGCACCTCACAACTTAATGTACTTTCTCGAGGTTGATTCCAGTTGGGTTAGCAATGTGAGACCTGGAACTCACTTCTTTGCTCTAGTGTTTCTTGATGCTGACCACACTCGCTGATCTTCATTTCTCTATCCTGGGATGTCTTTCCTTCTCTCAGATTCTAAGCTCTTTTCTCTTGGTTCATTTCCATTCTCAATCCATTCCACCTTAGAGTGCGGATAGCTCACGTCTGTTCATGTGGTACAGCAACTGTGTTTTTTACCTGTAAACAGACAGACTTTTTCCTTCCTGGGAGTCTTGAGCATTAAAACCTTTTTTTAGGAAACCTAGAGAGGAAGAGAAGTTGGGCATTCAGCCGAGATTCCAGACAGGAGCCATCTGTGCGGTGCTGGTGGAGTAGGGAATGACGGCGTCTGTTTCACGAGCATGTACCAGCCTACAGAAGGGTCTTACGCAGTGTGAGGTCCGTGTGCTCCACGGAGTCACGCCACCAGCCTGTCTTTTTTTTCCCCTTTATTTTTATTATACTACTGTGAGATATACAGTTACAAGGATGTGCATAATTGGGTCTCTGCCATACAATGTTCCAGCACCCATCCCTCCACCAGAGCCCCATTCCCACCACCCATGTCCAAACACTCCCTTCCACCCAACCCCAGCCTGCCCCTAAAGCAGGCTCCTTTTCTTTCTCTTTCTCTCTCTCTCTCTGTCTCTCTCTCTTCTCTCTCTCTTATACTTTGTCAGCCTGTCTTTTTTGAGGAGGATGCTGGTATCTGTTTAGGATACAATCCATTCAGGAAGTGCATTTTTCTGCATTTAAGTAAAATCATTTGTGTGGTTTAATCATGTAATTGTGACTTTGAAACAGTTTACATCTGAGGTTGGTTAGGAGAGGGAGAGTTGCCGTTTATCTCACTCTGGTACTGGAGTGGGGTTGTCTGGAAAAGCACATCTGAGACTGTTGTACCTTGATAATTTCTGTTCTGATTTGTTTGCGGGTCACATGTTTGTTTGCTTGGGAGCTGTACCCGGGTGAGTGCTCAGGGTCACTCCCGCCATACTCAGGGGACCAGGGTTGCCAAGGAGGGAACCTGGGCCCCATCCCGCAAAGCTCGAGCTCACCCCTTTGGGTCTTATTCCTGGCCCCTGCTTGCCTGTGTGACAAACATACAGCATCATGCTTATGAGCCTCAGCTTTAAAGCCTGCGTTAAGGTCCACGTGCTTGCCAGAACTCCCTGCCTCCATTTCCCCAGCTATGAATGGGGAAACTCATAAATCCCATAAACTGCTCATGGCCTCCTAAGGCTGCGGTGACAGTGAAATAAATTAGCCTCTGTCAAGCACTCACAGCAATACCTGGCTTTGTAAATGCAAAGCTGGTTGGTTAAACATTATTTTGCACGGGTTTTCCCATTACCTCCAAATAAGCAGCTTGACACCAGATACTTGCTAATCGTGAGATCTGGCCTCAGATGGGAGTTTGGCCCGCTGTTTCCTGCTGATGTCCTGAAACAGGTGCGATGCAGGGGCCTCAGGTCAAACAGGTAGATCGCGAAGTGCTCAAGCTCATAGCACGTCTCTTGTGCAATAATACTGGAATATGATGAAGTTAATTGAGCCAATTTAGGACTCTAAGAGTCTTTAATCCTATAATGCCACTGACGGAATTGATCCTAAATAATCCAGGAAAAGTGTAGCTGTAATAGTTTGTTATGTAATTAATAAGCAGCATAGTGGGGGAATATAAGATGAAGTGCAAGGGTGAAGGAGATCACCCCACTGTATGTCACATAACATTAAATGACAATAATCCATATTATAAGGCAACATGAAAAGCATTTCATTCTTGGGACCGGAGTGATATGGTACAGCAGTAGGGTGTTTGCGTTGCACATGGACAACCCTGCTTTGGTCCCAGCACTTCATATAATGCCCTGAGCACTGCTAGGAGTGATCTCTGAGTGCAGAGCAGGAGCAACCAGTGCTGGCATGGATGTGGGGAGAAAGGGACTCTCATTCACTGTTGGTGGGAGTGCCGACTGGTCCAGCCTTTTTGGAAAACAATATAGACATTCCTCCAAAAACTAGAAATTGAGCTCCCATTTGATCCAGCAATATCACTCCTGGGAATATACCCTGGAGATGCAAAAAACACATAGCAGAAACACTATCTGCACTTCTATATTCATCGCAGCTCTATCCACAATAGCCAGCATTTGGAAACAACCTAAGTTCCTGAGAACAGAAGACAGGCTAAAGAAACTACGGTACATCTACACAGTGGAATATTATGTAGCTGTTAGGCAAGATAAAGTCATGAAATTTGCCTATAAATGGAAGGACATGGAGGTTATCATACTGAGCTAAATGAGTCAAATGGAAAAGGACAGAGTGACTGCATTTATCTGTGGCTTATGAAAAATATTCTGAGACTAATATTCAAGGCTATGCAAAGCAGGGTCCAGGAGGAACTGTCAAGGGTTGGAATCTACCACAATTGTGTAGGGGGCAGAGGTTAGACAAGATAGAGAAGGGGTCAGTCTGCCAATATTAGTTGAAACGATAATGCTAAACTAGAACTGAATATTGAAAGGCGATAAAGGGATATGCATGATAACCCCTCAGTGTATACTTTGCAAAGTGCAGTGTGCAGAGAGAGAGAGAGAGAGAGAGAGAGAGAGAGGCAAATGCCTGTAATAGAGGCAGGTGGGGGGGGGGGGAGGGAAACGGGGGACATTGGTGGTGGAAATGGGCACTGGTGGAGGGATGGTGCTGCAACACTGTATGACTGAAATGCAACCATGAACGGCTTCGTAATTTTCTAACATGGTGATGTAATAAAAAAAATTATGTTACATAGTTTGCCCTAAGTACATCCACTGAACACTGTCAGGAGAGATCCTTTAGCACGGAGGCAGAAGTCAGCCAGGTACAGGTACAGCCCAAAAACAAAAGAAAAAAGTCTATTTAGTTGTGCCATTTTGTTGCTTCTACCCAACTTTTAGTTGTGAAGCATTTACGATACTGTGACATATCAAAAGCAGATGTGAAGAGAAGAGTTGAATTGTGTAATGCCTGAGGGTCGAAGATGCTCCGCTAACATCAGCTACTCAGTGCTTGCACTTTAGCATGTGGCCGTGCTGATCGTCTGCAGCGTTTCCAGAAATGCAGCTGTAGACTCATATTATAAATCAGTACCAGCAGGTGCAGATTTGCAGTTGACTTTGATGAAGGAGAAAACTATATTAAACCTCAATTAAACAGCTCCGTATTCCCTATAAAAGGTGTCTGCTCTCATTGATGAGCACATTTTAACATAAAAGTGCTCTCTAGGGACCGGAGTCTGAGCACAGTGGGGAGAGCAGTTTGCCTTGCATGTGGCTGATCCAGGTTCTATCCCTGGCGTCCCATATGGGCCCCCAAGCACCACCAGGAATAATACCTGAGTGCAGAGCCAGGAGTAACTCCTGAGCATCACTGGGTGTGACCCCTCAAAAAAAATGCTTCATGATCGTTACTCTGATTTGAATTTCATTAATAAATCACTTTCGATCACTTGACTTCCCGTACATCATCGATTTACTCGATGCACCAATAACATCTCAATATGTCCTGTCACATGAGAGATAGTCCAAGGGCATCTGCCGCTCCAGGAACATAAAGAGCCTCAAACCATCCCATCAAGTCATGGGAATGAGGTCTATAATTGTTACTGGTATTTGGCATGTCAAATCCGACACGGGTAGCTTGCCAGGCTCTGCTGTGCAGTGGCATACATTAATAAATGTTTTATGCAAATCAGTTTTTTCCACCCATCCCTTCCCTTCGCTGTTGGTGTTGTGTTGTCCGGAGGGCACAGCTGGTGGCAGTGTCTGTGTGCTTGGTGAAGTGCTCATGCAGGGTCAGTCCGGCACAGCAGCCTTTAGGAGAGCACCCTGCAGTGTGGGGGGCACCGTGGGGGGTGGAATGTGTGGACCGGGGGTCTGGGGGAGGAAGTGAGAGGTGCAGAACTTTGTGGGTCAAAATCATCAACGGGAACTCTATTATAGAGTTCCTACTGTCCTCCCTAATGCACCTCTCACTCCCTCCCCCCGCCCCTGCTGTCCTCCCTAATGCACCTCTCCCTCCCTCCCGCAGACCCCCGGCCCCTGCTGTCCTCCCTAATGTTCCTCTCACTCCCTCCCCCGCCCCTGGCCCCTGCTGTCCTCCCTAATGCCTCCTCTCACCTCCCCCCAGCCCCCCGCCCCTGCTGTCCTCCCTAACTCTCCTCTCACTCCCTCCCCCGCTGTCCTCCCTAATGCTCCTCTCACTCCCTCCCCAGACCCCGGCCCCTGCTGTCCTCCCTAATGCTCCTCTCACTCCCTCCCCCGGGCCCCAGCCCCACCCCATTGCTCCACAGTCTGTTTTGGAGTTAGCCCAGGGTTCAGCATTCTTCGATGCCGCCTGTTTCTGTTTGTTTCTCTGCATTGCAGAGTTGAGTGGACAGACCTGCATTTGTCCTTTTCCAGCTGACATCTTTTACTCCACATGGTGCTCTCCAGGTCCATCCAAGTTGCGGCAAACTGCAAGATTCCATACTGCAACAGAAATCATAAGTGACGTTACTTTTAGTGCAAATGAGGTTGGGGGGCCAGGGAGGGCAGAGCCGTGTCCCGATTCTTGTCTTCTGCCTTTCCGTGAATGTGAGTCATTGGTGTTTATCACATCGATAGTAACTGAGCATCGCTTCGCCATACCCTCCTCCACCTCCCCCACCTCCGTGCTTAGGGCTTACTCCTGGCTCTGTGCTCAGGGATCACACTGGCAGGGCTCAGGGAGACCTTGTAGGTGCTGGGGATTGTACCCGGGTCAGCTTTGTGCTACTCAAGAGCATCAGCCTCCGTGCTCTCTTTGGCCCTGAACATTTAAATTCTCAAGATGGGATCGGTGGGACATCCGTTAAAAGCGCCCTGCCCACTGTGCTATCACTCTGGCCCCAAGCATCACTTAGTGCTTCAGCTCACAGACGTCTGATGCTGGAGCTTGTGAGCTCTGCAGGGGCGGGAGCCCCATGCTGCCCAGAAGGCATAGTGCCCCTGGCTGTTGCTGTATGATTGGATGTTTAATTGGAAGTGATCAAGAAGTTTTTGTCATAGAAGATGGCACAAGAATTTGTGGTGAGATCATCGGCTCTGTCCACAATGGGGAAATAAGAGATAGAGATATTTCAGTGATAGGGCTAGAGCGACACTACAGTGGGTACCTACAGTGGGTGCGCTGCCAACCGAGAGTCAGCCCCAGGCATCACATAGGGTCCCTTGAGCACTGCCAGGTGCAACCTCCTAAAATATATGCATATATGTACATATATATGTACATACACACATATACATACTTCAGTGATTTAAAAAATAACCATTTGTAACGAGCAATACCAAGTCTGAATCCTAGTGTAAACTATGGACTGAAGTGACCGGTAATGTCTCAGGTGCAGTGTGGCAAGTGCAGCGCATGGGCGGTCACTAAGCAGGAAAACTACTGGGAAAAGGAGGAGGAGAAGCGTGGGGGTAGACGGAACCTCTTGGCTTTCTGCCCAGTTTTTATCCACCTAAAAGTGCTTCCCCTGGGTGAAAGTCTCCTAGTTTGGAAGCTTGAAATACCTTGTTTAAAAGGCCAGGAGGACTGGTCCAAGGTAGGAAACTTGGTACCGAGGGGGCTCAGGAGTGCACTTAAGCCAGAGACGGGACCACTGTGACAATGATAGTTAGGAACGAACACTCTGGACAAGAGCTACGTGTTGGAAGGAGGTAAAGCGACACGCATGATACTTTCAGTAACAGTATTGTAGTCCATGGTGCCTAAAAGGAAAATATGAGAGACAGACAGACAGACAGACAGACAGACAGACAGACAGAAGAGGTGGTGGTGGGAAATCAGCACTGGAGAAGCAATGGGTGCTGGCACATTGTATGACTAAAACTCAAGCATGAACAACTTGGTACCTATATATCTCATGGTGATGCCATTAAATCTATTTTTTTTTAAATCTGGTTTACTGTTCCTGTCAGAGAAGTTAGTGCTTCTCCCTGACTTTTGGTTCCCTCCCACCCCTGACCCCATTCTGCAGTTCAGGCTGTTTGGCCCAGTAGTCAGCCCCTGCTCTGTTTCTGATGTTCTCACTCTCTGTTGGAGACAGCTGGAATGCCAAGATGCCTTGGAAACCGCAGCCCGCGCCGAGGGCCTTCCCTTGGACGTGTCTGTGCACTCTCAGCTCCGCTTTCTGGATGAGGAACACCCCAAGGGAAAGTACCATCACGGCTTAAGTGCTCTGAAGCCCATCCGACCACTGCCAAGTAAGAGGCCTCCGCTGGCCGATAACCCAGCCATGGCGCATGCTCCCTTTGGACATGGGGTCCGGGGGGGGGCTACGCATGGCGCAGGATCTGTGCGCTGAGCCAGGCACTGATGGCCCTGTGGGTTTTCTGCCCTTAGACACCAGCACCCGGTGGACAATGCAGGGCTCTTCTCCTGTATGACTTTCTCCTGGCTCTCTCCCTCTGGCCCGCCTAGCCCACAGGAAGGGGGAGCTCTCCATGGACGATGTGTGGGCTGTATCCAAGTGCGAATCCTCTGAGGTGAACTGCAGGAGGTAGGTGGTGGTGGTGATGGCCGGGGTGGGTGCGGGCGGAGGGCCTGAGCTAGCGGGTGGTCCCTGCAGTGCCCTGTCCACTGTCTGTGTCCTGGGAAGAGCAGAGCTGTCCCCCGGAAGGGAGTGGCTTTCTCTCTGCTTGGGTCCCTTCCTTCACTGTCCCGTGGACCCTGTGTAACCACGGGCTTTCTCTTTTCTCTCTCATCCCTGCCTCTCTTCCCGAGTCTGTGGGGAGAGTGAGTTGCTGCCTTGTGAGAGAATACTGTGTGTGTGTGGGGGGTAGCTGCTGGTCACCATTAAGCTCCAGTTTCCGACTTTACCTTTTTGTTACCACAGGAGCCTTCAGGAAGGGTTGGGGGATCCTTGAGAAAGCGACAAAATTCTTTTCTTTTTTTTTCTTTTTGGCTTTTTTGGGTCACAGGGATGCTCAGGGGTTACTCCTGGCTCTGTGCTCAGGAATCCACCTGGCACTGCGCTCAGGAATCACTCCTGGCACTGCATGGGGACCATATGGGATGCCAGAGATCGAACCCGGTCGACTGCATGCAAGGCAAACGCCCTACCCACTGTTCTATCGCTCCGGCCCCCTACAACGACAAAGTTCTTGTCCACAGGCAGATGCTATTGGGGGCTAAGTTTTCTTCTAGGTGGGAAGAAATACTTTGGTTCTCCTCAGGCTCTCTATCCCGAGAGGCTCCCTGGATGTGGGGTAAATTCGTAGTTGTCTGAGAAGGGGAGATTTTCCCATAAGGTGAAGACGTGATATCCAATTTCTTTATTTTTAAATTTTGATGGGCTTTTATTGGAGGGGAGGGAGAGGATTGAGTTTGCTCCTGGCTCTGTGCTCAGGGATCACTCCTGACGGGGCTCAGTGGAAGCACCCTACGGGGTGCTGGGGATCGACTTGGAGTCAACAGCTGCTTACTCGCTGTCTATGTCTCTGGCCCGCCGTGGCACAGCTCTGTAAAGGAGAGGTGTGTGGCGGTGTGCCAGCCTGCAGCCTGGCAGTGATTGGCAGCCGGGGGAGCCATGCCCTGGGGTTGGCGTGTAATGGAGACCGTGCCCTTGTTCAGACTAGAGAGACTGTGGCAAGAAGAGCTGAATGAAGTCGGGCCAGACGCTGCTTCCCTGCGAAGGGTCGTGTGGACCTTCTGCCGCACGAGGCTCTTCCTGTCCATCATGTGCCTGATGATCACGCAGGCTGGCGGGCTTCACTGGACCAGTAAGTTCTAACCTCCCTCTGACTGTCGCCAGGGGCCCGGCCGCAGACAGTACTGACACTCTGGTTCTGTCGCAGGGGGTACACTCCCTGGAGACTGGTTACGCCTTAGCCAGGCCCCTAGGTGTGAAAAGGGTGTCCTGGAGTTTGGAGTGAATGGTGGTCACTGGCCAGAAATTGGCTGGAGGTGGGGGGGTCGTGTTGGCCAGAGAAGAAATGGCACCAGCTGGCTTTTTTCTGGGGCAGGGGAATGGTTTCGGCTCTGCCACAAGTGTGCACTGAGCTTCTGGGCTTCTGGACTGTGCGTGGAGTGACCGTCTTGGATCGGGTAGACGCGTCTCACGGTGCCGTGGGTGGGTGAGAGCACGCAGTGAGGCATGGGCTGCAGAACAAGCACTGGGAAGGCACCGGTGAATGGAGGCAGAGATGTGCTCAGAGCTGGGGCCGGGCAGCCTCCAAGAAGCCAGGGCTCTGGTGCAGAGTTCAGAGTCCACCCTGGAGCCCACGGAAAGCTGTGCTATCCAGTGACCGGGTGGAAAGACCGGGTGGCCGCCCTGGCTGATTCTGGGGATAGCGGAGGTTGACTACGTTGACAGCCGCACTGTTGGCTGGACACCTGTGTCCCCCCTGCCGAGCTGCCTTGCATGTGTGACTTTGATTAAGTCTGTTCTCTACATGCCAGAGGCATCCGAGCGGTAGTACTGCCTCTGCTGTGCGTTTTCCATGTGTGAGTAAGCCCGAGGGTCACGGTCTGGGTAAGTATATCTTAAGATGCATGGAAGGAGGCCAAACTAATTTCTACAGTTTTCTGGATTTTGTTGTTGTTAATTGCTTTCTTGTTTATTTTTCTCATAACTGATGCCTTTATAGAAACGTTCTGATCTCTTTTCTGTAGCAGAGAGTGATCCTTTTCCTGGTATTGGGTTTCTCTGTTGATTGACCAACTAACTCACCTTTGTATAAGATCTGAGTAAGAGGGACAACGTGACTGAATGGTCAGTCAACAAACCAGTGACAAACGTTTCCGTAGGCCCAGCTTCCCCCAAGAAGAGCTTCTGTCATTGTTTTCGCTACAGGGCTGGGAAGTCCTTCAGCTGCCTCATCTATGCATACTTCCTTGGCCCTGTTTGACCTTGGCGGGATCTTTATTTCATTATTGGTTGTCCCTCCACCCCAAATGCCATCCGTAGGTTGTGGGAACTTTAGTGTTTAATGTGGGAAGAAATATTTAACGTGCATGTGCTCTCCGGGATCTCTCCTGGGTATCCACTATTTTCCTTCGTTTCCCTTATGGCGTAGCAAATGCTGGAATACTAAAATCCCTCATACAGTCTTCCAGATGCCGGAGAAGCTTAAACCCTTCCTTTGATAGGAAAATTGCAGCCTGGGTCTTCTTTTGACCCTTTCATAGTAAAGGACCTAAAAATCCTTTGTCATTTTCATGCAGTTCCATCCTGGAACACGGTGTGGGTGGTAAAGGAAGCAGACAACCCCTTCCAGTCCCTCCTTTGATAAAGGGAAAGTTGAAAGTCATCAACACCAACATCTCTCTGTGGCCCTCCTGTCCCAGTGGGGCCCTCTGTTCACTGGAACTTGAAGACTTGCGCAGGAAGTGAGGTCATCAGTGAGCATGTCCTGCTGTCTGTGGACCCCTAGTTCTTTCAGGGAGTGTTTGGGGATTTGAGACTTTTGCACATCTTTTTAGAATTCAGTTTCAAGTCGCTGAGGTCTGTTCTGAGATAATTATCTGTAAGAACCACTCCCTAGACGGACATCCCATTTTTAACTCTCTCCTCAGGCCTCACTGAACCTTGGTAGCCAGATGCAACATACATAGAGCATGCTGAGAGAGAGAGAGAGAGAGAGAGAGAGAGAGAGAGAGAGAGGGAGAGTCTGTGTGTGTGCACACGCACGTATGTGCATCCATGCATGCTTGTCCATGTGTGTACATGTGGCCAAACCACAAATGTGCATCAAGTTGGTCCAAGGTTCTTGTGACGCTGGGGGACCCTGCCCACTGTCCATGTCTTATAAGAGTTCCTTAGTGTCCACACAGTCTTGGAATCTCAGGGGGGTCTCTCCTTCCACACCCAAAACAATGTGCCTAGATGCTCAGCTTACCCAGATGATTTATGGTCTTCCAGGATTAAAACCTTGGGGAAGGACCAGGCCTGGCCTAAGAGTTGGGTTCAGGGATTAGCATCTACCTTGCAGGTCTGTAGAAGGTGGTTGACCTCTCGGTGGAGGTCTCCTCCGCTCAGGGGCTTTGGGGGGAGGACAGAGAACAGTTTTTAGGAGAGGTAAGTTCCGTTCCAGCCTCTCTCCAGCTGCAGCATGCTTGGTGCTGCCAGGATCTGGATGGGGGAAGTCTCTGTAGTAGAACCAGTCACAGAAGCTGTTCTTCAGAATTTTCAGGATGGCTGTATTCTGCGGTCAGAATGAGAGAGTCAAGCTGGGCAGAATCTCTCGCCAAGAGTTCAGGTAAGGTAACGTTTGTTCCCTGGGAATGCTTCCACAGCCAGACAGCTATGCTGACAGTCTCTGGTTTTTCCTCCCTGTTTGTTTAAATCCAGTTGCTACTTGGGTCACTTTTTTAACCTACGTTTTGGTTGGAGGTTCTTTTTTTTTAATGAAAACTTTTTTTCCCCCACTTTTATCCAATACAAAGTAGTTTCAAGCATAAGTTTTCTAAAATAAGAAAACAAACCTATATATTTGGCAAGAAATACTTTAAATCTGTTTTCTCTCCTAAGCCCTTCAATCTTGAACCCCAAGTTTGGCATCTTATAAGCTGTAAGCGCTATGTCTTTGACCAGTCCCCACCCCTCTCTGGGAGGTGTTCCTGTGCTTCCCAGTGCTGAAAACTGGCACTTGTACGGGGACGAGCAGGATAGAACCCAAACTGCTGTCTGCTGCCCTCTCATGCCTGCCTTTGGAGACCGTCTCCATGGGTGTATGAGGAAACGCTCCACCATCTTAACTGATTGCTTCACAGGAGGGAAAGGGGGTCCTGATCCTGCCATTCCTGTGGCCCAATGCCACATTTTGGATGGCAATACTGGAAAAGGAGCCACTCCTCTCACTAGTAAACCACTGACCCACCTTGTGCAGTATTGATCCAAACTGGATATCGGTCCCAACTTTGAGGGCGGGACAGATGAGAGCCACTGGCCCCTGGAATCTTGAACCTTATTTATTCGGTCAGGTGGTTGGCGGAAACTTGACTTCAGTCTGATGGGTGGGGATCTCTAGGATGTAGTGGGCACCTGGTAATCATTTCCTCTGAGGAATTAAAAATAAAAGGCGGTGGCCGGAGTCATAGCCCAGCATGTAGGGCATTTGCTTTGCACGCGGCCGGCCCCGTGCCGGCCAGGGTTCGATCCCGGCATCCCATATGGTCCCCTGAGCACTGCCAGAGTAATTCCTGAGTGCAGAGCCAGGAGGAACCCCCTGAGCATCTCCCAGGTGTGACCCAAAAAAGCAATAAATAAATAAATAAATAAATAAATAAAAGGGGGACAGAGAGGGGAGAGAGAGAGGAGGAGAAAGAGAGAGACAGAGAGAGAGAGAGAGAGAGAGAGAGAGAGAGAGAGAGAGAGGAGAGAGAGAGAGAGAGAGAGAGAGACTCTGGGATCTGAAATTCCACATTAGCTGCCGTGGGACAATTGTGTCTGACTTGTGTGCATTACTCAGGGCTGGATTCCTGCTCTCTTGCCCGTTGCTGTAAGGATTGGGGCTAGATGGGACGATGGGTTTCTGGTTTAACTTACTTGACTCTCTCCCCACCCCTTGCCTCAGAGTGGGGGATTGGTTTGGCTTGCTTCTTTCGTGGTTTGTTTTGTTTCTCTTTCGGCAAGATCCGCTTTAGCGGCAAAGACGTGAAAAGACTGAAGGACACCATCGTCGTTTGAACTTGAGGCCTAGATTTGTTTGTTTTCTGACGCGAGAGAGAGGTCATTCCTCACAGCCTAGCCAACCAGAGTCGTGTCCACAGTACTAAGCAGTTACTTCTCGGGAGAGTTTTTTGTTGGTATTGGGGGTTGTTTTTTTTTTTTGGGGGTGTTTGGTTTGTTTTTGTTTTAATTCTCTTTCCTTGGCAGCAAAGTTTTTATTCCTGGAGACCCTCCTCCGTGCTAGACTCACGACAGCCTCAGGAACCCTAACCGATTAAGCGCTGTCAGCTTGCCCTACCTACGGACTTTGGAAACAGACACGGGTTCTGTTCTGTATATGCACTGTGTGTGGTTCAAACGACAGGCAGAGGCCGGCTGCCAGCGTTAGCGGGCTGGTCCCCTGTAGAACTGGACTCTGTATGTTCCCGTGTTATGTTACTGCAATGCAACCTCCTTGTTGTACGGTCTCTGTGAGATGCTCTTTGAAGATGGCACTTTTTTTCCCCTTTCATTTTCAATAAAAGTACATTGCCTCCCACTTCCTGGTATTTCATCCTGTTGCTGAATGTGCCTTGTATGTGTGTGTGCTCCGTCGCAGGACCTCAGAGCTGGAGGTGGCGCTCGGTGGTTCTTGGGGGCCCGGTCGCCTTCCCTCCCAGCAGGTGGTCTTAGACATTTGCTCCCTGAGGTAACACGTTTTTGTCTTTGGGAGGATGGGGAGGTGGGGGAGGACGCAGGGAGGGTCTCTGGCTTCTCCACAGACTGCTTTGTTTGCTGTCTTTCGAACTATTAAAACTGCTGATGTTTATTTTCAGGAATGTTTTGCAAATGCACTTCTCACTCTTCCCCAGTACAACTGTAGGTACACTGTTCCTTTTTATCAAATAAGCACGTTCGAAACGATAGCCTCCCAAAATAAGTAAATAAATAAATATGTAACTAAATGAAATCTAAGGTCTTAGTTTCATGTAAAGAGACGTGTCCATGTGTGGAGGGAACTGGCATAAAGTCCAGCATAGACGTGTTTGTGTTTCTAAAAATCAAAAAATTTGTTTAAAAAAAAGGTGTGTTCAGAATGAATTTCCGCTCATGGACAGGCTTATGTTACGTTAGAGAGAACAGCGGTTTGGGGTGCTGCCCTTGAAATATATTTGCAGGGAGACTTAGCTCCTGCGCCATGGCCTGAGTTAAGGGACCTCAGGCAGGATAGCAGAATTCTGGGCCTGTGAGAAGATTCTTGCAGCCCCCGGCAGCACTGAGGAGCCGCCTGCTCTTTCTAACTTAACATGAAACTGTGGTGTGGCGTACAGGTGCAGGGACGATGCCCACGGAGGTGTGTGTTTCTCCCTGTAGGCCTTCGTGGTGAAACGCCTCCTGGAATATGCCCAGGCGCCAGAGTCTAACCTCAAGTACAGCTTCCTGCTGGTGCTGGGCCTGCTCTTGACGGAGATTGTGCGCTCCTGGTCGCTTGCCCTCACGTGGGCCTTGAACTACCGAACCGGTGTCCGCTACGGGGGGCCATCCTCACCATGGCGTTTAAGAAGATCCTGAAGCTGAAGAACATCAAGGAGAAATCAGTGGGTGAGGTGAGTTAGGGGCATTTGCCCTAAGCACAGCGAGAACACTCCCAGCTGAAGCTCGTTCTTCTCCAGTGGAGCCTGGCTTCTTCCTTTATCTTCTTCCTGGGAGAGGGGCTGTGAACTCACTACTCTTTGTGTCTTGTAGCTCATCAACCTTTGCTCCAATGACGGGCAGAGGATGTTTGAGGCAGCCGCTGTTGGCAGCTTATTGGCCGGAGGACCAGTGGTCGCCATCTTGGGCATGGTGTATAATGTGGTTATTCTGGGACCGACTGGCTTCCTGGGATCAGCTGTTTTTATCCTCTTTTACCCTGCCATGGTGAGTGAGCATTTTACCATGTGTTGGCAGCTTCTCCTTAGCTGGGTTGCTTATGCTGACTCAGAGAGTGGACTTCACTGAGTATCACATCGGTGATCGGAAATTTCCAACTCAAAAAGGTTTCTGGTTTGGATTGGAAAAGTCTGGAAAGAGCTAGATTGTGCTCAGTTCATTGGGCAGCATTTTGGCTTGAGAGGACCAGAGGTATCATGTGAATAAAGGCAGCAGCTCTTAATGCAATTAAAAAGCCCCAAGTTGGAGTGAAGAAGGCCAGATAGGAATTTTGTTCATATGGTCCCACGAGCACCACCAGGAATAATTTCTGGGTGCAGAGCCAGGAGTAACCATTGACATTGCCAGGTGTGTCCCCAGACAAACAAAATAGTCCTTAAAAAAAAAGCACTCCAGCCACAAAAAAAAGAAAATTGAAGAAAAGTTCCACTTTATGTTGGAATTTTTATTTATTTATTTATTTATTTATTTATTTTTGGGTCACACCAGTAATGCTCAGGGTTTATTCCCTGGCTCTACACTCAGGAATTACTCCTGGCAATTCCTGGTACTCAGGGCAATATGGGACCCTAGGGATTGGACCCGGTCAGCCACATGCAAGGCAAATGTAGGACATTTATTTTGCCTTGTAGGCAAAAGTAGAAAAAAAAAATTTGTTTTGGAGGTGCTGGTAACTAAATCCAGGCCCTCATTACAAGTGCTCTACTGTGAGATTTGGTCCTCCTTTTTTCATTCATTTTATTTATGATCACGTTAAGTAGGTGTATCTCCCAGAAAGGGTGGGCAGCTGTTACGTTTGAACGAGGTCCGAGTTTGCGTGTCTTTGTGCTTCGTTTCAGATGTTCGCCTCTCGGGTCACTGCATATTTCAGGAGGAAGTGTGTGGCCACCACAGATGAGCGTGTCCAAAAGATGAGCGAAGTTGTCACCTACATTAAATTTATTAAAATGTACGCCTGGGTCAAAGCGTTTTCTCAAATGGTTCAAAGTGAGTTTGTTTATTGTTGTTTGTGGGAGGGGTGGGGTAACACCAGTGGTGCTGGCGGGGGCACTTAGGTTAGGACCTCGCACATGTAAAGTACTGCTCTACCACTGGACCTGCACGCTAAGCCACCAGCGTGAGTTTATTATTAGATTGGGGGCTTTGGGGCCACACCTGGCTGTGTCAGCTAACTCCTGGCTCTGCCCAGGGATCACGCCTAGTAGTGCTTGGGGACCATATATGTTGCTGGGGATTTGAACCCAGGTTGATGGCATGAAACACAAGTGCTTTGCTCCTGTCCCTCTGGCCCCAAAGCAAAATGAATTCATAAGACTTTCGTGGGCCGGAGCGATAGCCCAGCGGTAGGGCGTTTGCCTTGCACGCGGCCAGCCTGTGCCGGCCTGGGTTCGATCCCCGGCATCCCATATGGTCCCCCCGAAGCACCGCCAGGAGTAATTCCTGAGTGCAGAGCCAGGAGTAACCCCTGAGCGCAGAGCCAAGAGTAACCCCTGAGCGCCACCGGTGTGACCCAAAAAGCAAAAAAAAAAAAAAAAAAAAAAGACTTTCGTTGTACTTGTGGTCAGAGGACTTTGGCCTTTTTTGGCTTCTGAACAGGTTAACTCCCAGGCATGCTAGTGTTGGAGGACACGAGTATAAGGTTCTTACGGTGGCTTTTGATCTTTAAGTAGAAAGAAATTGAACCTGGAATCCACACCCTCATCTCTCAGATGGGGAATTGAGATCTAAGAAAATTTTGACTCATCCCCCTCTAAGAAAACTTACGGCTCAGCTAGTTGTGAGTGGTGTTTTATACATTCCAAAGCCCCCTTATATTCTCTTTTCTTACCATAATTTCCCAGCTGGGTCACCAGGCTATCACAGAAAACAATATTGAGCCCTGCTGAGAGCACCACCCGCCCCTTTGTCCTGGGTGCACATGACTGGATACTAGTAATGTGAGGTTCTGAGGGGTGTGGGGAGGAGGCGGGCGTGTCCTGACTGGAAATCAGGGCAGCAGGCCCCTGGGCCTCGCTCTGTCACTCATCCCAAGAGGCCAAAAGTTCTATTTATTTATTTCATTATTTCAAATAACTGATTAACATTAAGTCTCAACGTTCTCAGTACCTGGTTCAGTCCTGACTCATAAATTCAGTGCGGACATAAACTTGTCAATTCACCAGAGAGCTTGGAAGGATAAGAGAAGCGGGATCCTTAGTGGATCACCATGAAAATTGGTGCTATAGACTTTAAAAAAGGTGACACGTGACGGGGCTGGAGTGACAGAATAGCACTAGGCTGCTGGCCTTGTATGCAGCCAACCTGGGTTTGATGCCCTCATCCTATATGATCCCCAAATCCCCGCCAGGAGCGAATCCTGGGCTCAGCCGGGGATCAGACCTGAGTATCGTTGGGTGTGAGTCAAAAACAAAACCCAAAAAAGTGCCATTTGAGAAGGATGTGTTCAAAGGTACTTTAGGGTGTGAAAATGAAGACAGGGCTGAAGAAGTATCTCGATGAACGGAGTCTGTGCTTTGCATACAGGAAGCCTGAGTTTGCTCCCTAGTCCCACATGGTCCCCCAAGGGCATTGGGTGTGACCCCAAATCTGCCATGCACAAAATAATATAGAGAAAGTGAAGAAAAGAAGTCACAGTGACATTTCAGTAAAAATAATGAGCTGTTAACTGACCTGAAAAATCAAAGTGAGCTCACCCAATTCATTGCTATTGAAAAGTTGAGGCTTGGTTGATCACAAATACAACTTTCAGATCAAGGAAACCGACTGTCACTGCCTGGTTTATTGATTAAAGCTTTGAAGTTCATAAACTTTATGTCTGAGTGGTGTAGAAGAAGTCACTCCCCTCCTGGGTATCGGGCAGTGGCCAGTGGGTCAGGTCACCCTGGCCAAGTAGCGGGTTCATTGCCAACTGAGCAAAATAAGGGATGAGGCCTAAGCACCTGCCGAGCATGTTGGCAGAGAGAGGGTCCCCGAGGGCTCTCAGGTATTGTCCTCCAGCCGCTGCCTGGCTTTGCTCTCTTTTCCTGTAAGTATTTGTCTGAAAAGAGTGTTCTTGCTTGTTGCATAGTCAAGCAAGGTAAGTGATTAATATCTAAGTGATGGTTTATGTTCTTTGAAATTCCTTTTTGCAATGCAGGGTATTGCACCCAGGACTCCAACATAGGAAATATGTTCTTTAGCCATTAAAGCGCATCTCCACTGTGTGGGTTTTATTTCCCCCTTAGGGCATCTGGGGTCTCCCCAGTTCTCAGCCAACCAGGCTCGCAGTTCAATGAATGGGCCCAAGCACGCCAGTGCTGCTGCGGCACTGTGGTGTTGGGAACACCCAGCCCACCCCCTTGGCAATGCTGGAGGCCTCCAGAGCCACACCCTTTGATGTTTGGGACCACATGATGCTGGAAATTGCTGGCGTGCACTCTGACCGCTCCATCTCTCTCTTGACCATTTTTTTTGGGGAGGGCGGTGGGTTTTTATTGCGCCCTATGAGCTAGCTCTCTAGAGAGTTCCTGATGTCTTGGGCAATGCTGATATCTTTAGGGTCAGAGTATAGTCTGTCAGAGGATCATGTTTATGTTAGCACACCCCTTTATAGTAAAAGACCACTCAGACTACAAAAAACCGTATGTCACTGTTCCACCCGTCCTTCCCGCTTTATGTGAAGATCTCTCTCCTAGCAGCTGCATTTAGTGGGCACTCCAGTAAACCTTAGCTCCCTTTTAATTCCCCATTCCTGTTGGTGGCATTCCTGTAATTACCTAGGCAAGAAAGAAATAGCAATCAGGTAACCAAACACAAGTGCCAATTATGAATTCAGTGAGTATATTCATTCCTTGTAAACACAATGAAGTTTGCATCAAAGAATCAGACCAAAGCAGAAACTAAGCCTTGTACTGATCACATAATGAATGATGGCTTTCTTGAGTGAGTCATTCCTGGGCCTTTCTTCTCTTCAGACCTCAGGCTTACATAGAACCACTTCACTGATCATCAGAAATACCTAGTTTTAGTATCATAGATATTAAAGAGTTTGTTTATTTATTTATTTATTTATTTATTTATTAAGCCTTTTATTATACCACCGTGAGATTACATCGTTGCTCATGTTTGGAGGTTTCAGTCACATAGTATTCCAGCACCTGCCCTCCACCAGTGCCCATTTCCCACCACCAATGCCCCCAATTCCCCTCCCCCTCCCATAGCCTGCCTAAATGGCAGGTTCTTTTATCTCTATTCTCTCTCCCCTCTCTCTCTTTTCCTTCTCTTACACATTGTGGGTTGCACTACATACACTTAGAAACCATCATGTGCATTTTTTTTGCCTGTATTTAATGCTCAGTTCTAGGTTGGTATTAGCCCTTTCGACATTTATTCACACATGTTCCCTTCTAAAGAGTTTATTTTTTACTGTAGTGAGGCTACCTGGCTTCAGTACTAGCATTAACGTGTGTCTCTTTTTGTTTGTTTATTTAATGGCTACGCCCAGCTATGCTCAGGGCTTCCTCCTGGCTTTTTTTTTTTAATTTAATTTTATTTTATTATTTCCCCCAATATTATTACACCATTTTAGACATACAATTGAAAGATGTTCATGTACAGTTTTAGTTCTACAGTGTTCCAACACCCATCCCTCCACCAGAACCCATCTCCCATCACCAATGTCCCCACCTCCCTCCCCCTCCCACACCTCAACTGCTTGGCGGGTTCTGTATGTCATTTCTCTCCTCTTTATCTCTCCTTCCCACCAAACTTTCCTGCTCTTCGTGGGAATGCAGTGCATTAAAAGACATTACTGTTTCCACTATTTTAATGGACTGCGCGGCCGACCTGGGCTCGAACTGGTTTTGCTCTGTTAATCTGGTCATGAGGCAGTTTCCCAGCGTCCAGACAGCGAAAATGGTGGCTAGTGTGATGGGCGAGTCTCATCCGGCTGCTTCCGGGACCCCCAGAGGTGATGGGCCCACTCCCAAAACCTTTCTGCCCTCCTGGGGGCCCCATAGTCAGCTGGGCCTGGGCGAGCTGAGTTCCAGCCTCCCTAGCTGCTTGTGAGGCTCTTCATGCTATGGCTGATGGCCCCAGGGCAACTCCTGGGCAGGGCCACCAGGCTCGACAAAATGGAGGGGGAATGCCCGACTCCTGACTCCATCTGACGAATTCCCAGTGATTCCCGCTTCTGGGAGCCACCTACCTGGGCTCGAACTGGTTTTGCTTTGTTAATCTGGTCGTGAGGCAGTTTCCCAGCGTCCGGACAGCGAAAATGGTGGCTAGTGTGATGGGCGAGTCCCATCCGGCTGCTTCCGGGACCCCCAGAGGTGATGGGCCCACTCCCAAAACCCATCTGCCTTCCTGGGGGCCCCATAGTCAGCTGGGCCCTGGGCGAGCCGAGTTTCAGCCTCCCCAGCCGCTTGTGTTCCTCCTGGCTTTAACTTGATTTGTACTTTGGTGTTCAAAATTTCCCCACTTCCACTACCACGAATGAAGACCCTCCCCTGGGGTCCTGATTTTCACTTCTTCCTTCCCCATCCTTCCTCCTCCCCCACCACTGGGTAACTTCCATTCTATTGTCAGAGTGCAAGGGTTTGTGTACATTCAGTACTGCTCCTTCCCTTGTTTTATTGCTTTTTCACATGAGTCATATTATCCAACATTTTTCTTTCCCTTCTGACTAATTTCACTGAACATGACTCCATTAGTTCCACCCAAGGTTTAGCAAAAGGCAAGAGTTTATCTTTTCTTATAGCTGAATAGTATTTCACTGTGTATATATGTATCTAACTTCCTTATCCACTTATCTGGGTATTTGTGTTTTTTTGTAGAGCTTGCCTGGGCACTTGTGTTGTTTGCAAAGCTTTGTAAATAGTATTATAATGAGCATAGGTGTGCGTGTCACCTTTTGAATGAATGTTTTTATATCTTTGGGATAGATGCCAAGGGCTGTATTTCCTTGGTAATTCAGTATTTCTTTCATTGGTTGGGGCTGAGGGGAAGGAGGGTAGCCCCGTGGTGCTCTGGAGCTGTTCTTGGCTTTGCGCTCAGGGGGAGCAGAGTTGGTGCCTGAGATTGAAAAGGGAATATAACATCTTGCAGTCTCTATGGCCCGATAGTTCTAGTTTTATTTGTGTGTGGTTTGGGGACAAACCCTGCCGTTTTGGGGAATGCGCCCATTTCTGTGTTTGGGCTTGCTCCCTGAACCCAGGCCTCCTTCATGCCAAATGTGTGCTCAGGCCCCTGAGCTATCTCACTGACCCCTATTTTTAAAATTTGGTTTGGAACCACATCTAGTGGTGATCTGTGGTTACTCCTGACTTTGCACTCAGAATTCACTCCTGGCGATGTTCGGGAGCCAGATGGGATGCTGGGGATTGAACCCAGGTTGGTCACATGCAAGGCAAATGCTCTACCTGTTGTACAATCGCTCCAGCCCACCTATTTTTAAATTTTTGATGTTTTTGTACTGTTTTCCATAGCGCCTGAATCAGGTGACTAACTTTGGAAAGGATCCCAACGTGAAGTGGGAGTCCCTTTTTTTCCATATTCCCACCAACACTGGTGATACCCACAGATACAGTATGCACTGGTGAAAGTGATATTTTATTGCCATTCTGATTTTCACCCCCTAAGGGTGGTATTAAACACTTTCTCACATGCTGTTCGCCATCCATATGTCTTCCTATGTCTTTGGAAATTGTCTCTCTTTTCTCTCCCTGCTTCTTTTTATTTAATTTTATTTAACTAATTTATTTTGGGGCTTTTTTGAGTTACACCCCTGTATGCTTAAGAATGCATTCCTGGCTCTGCACTCAGGAATTACTCCTGGCAGTGCTTGGGAACCATATGGGATGCTGGGGATCGAACCTAGGTCAGCTGCCTGCAAAGCAAAAACCTTCCCGCTGTACTATCACTCCAGCTCCTCTCTCCTGCTTCTTTTTTAAAAAAAAATTTTTTAAGTATTTTATTATACCACTGTGAGATATACAGTTACAAAGATATACAGTTAAAAAGTTCATATTTGGGTTTTGGTCATACAGTGTTCCAGCACCCATCCCTCCACCAGTGCCCATCTCCCACCACCAACGTCTCCTGTTCCCTCCCCCCCCTCCCGAGCCCTCCTCCATGGCAGGTTCTTTATTTCTTTCCCTTTCTCTCTCTTTCTCTTTTCCCTCCCTTCCAGACTATGGATTACAGAACATACATTAAAGGGTTGTCATGTGTATCTTTTTGCCTGTATTTAATGCTCAGTTCTAGGTTGGTATTAGTACCCTCAACAATTGTTAGCACACTGTTCCATTTTCTGTCTTATCTAGCCTCTGACTCCCACATGTTTGTGATAATTTCCACCTTTGAGAGACTTAAGTGATAAACTCTAAATACCTGCAGGGCTAGCCACAATGTGTAAAATAAGAGGCTGAGAGATGCAGAGACAAGAGAGAGACAGAGAGAGAAAGAGACGAAACTGGGGTACCTGCTATTAAGGCAGATGGGGGTGGGCAGGAGGGGTGGGGGTACTTGGTGGTGGAAATGGGGGACTGGTGGAGGATGGGTGCTGGTATACTGTATTACCAGAACCAATTATGATCACCTTTGTAATTGTATGTTTCACTGTGGTATAATAAAAAAAAATTTCCACCTTTGATAAGACCTCCTGATACAAGGTCATGTTTCACTTGACCTTGGATATTGGTATCATAATATGTACATATATATTTATGTCATGCAAATAAATGCAGTCATTCTGTATCTGTCTCTCTCCTTCTGGCTAATTTCACTCAACATAATCTTCTCCATGTCCATTTATAGGCAAATTTGATAACTTCATTTTTCCTAACAGCTGCATAGTATTCCATTGTGTAGATGTACCAAAGCTTCTTTATCCAGTCACCGATTCTAGGGCACTCTGGTTGTTTCCAGATTCTGGCTATTGTGAATAGTGCTGCTATGAACATAAAAGTAGGGATGGTGTTTCCTCTGCGTATTTTTGGCTTCCCAGAGTATATTCCCAGGAGTGGTATGGCTGGGTCAAATGGGGAGTTCAATTTCTAGTCTTTGGAGGAATGTCCATATTATTTTCCAGAAAGGCTGTACCAGCCGGCATTCCCACCAACAATGGATGAGTGTCCCCTTTCCCCACATCCACACCAGCACTTGTTGTTCTTGCTCTTTTGAATATGTGCCAGTCTCTGTTGTGTAAAATGATATCTCATTGTTGTTTTGATTTGCATCTCTCTGATGATTAGTGATGATGAGCATTTTTTCATATGTTTTTTTGCCATTCGAATTTCTTCCTTGTTGAAGTTTCTGTGCATTTCCTCTACCCATTTTTTTGATGGGTTTGTTTGTTTTCTTCTTGTAAAGTTCTACCAGTGCCTGATATATCCTGGATATTAACCCCTTATCAGATCTCTCCCTGCTTCTTGATGAGTTGGTTTCATTGGAAAATCAAAGCAGACATAAATGGGCTTATGTTTAAAAATGCTTCTGCACTGTGAAAGAAACTAGAAAAAATTAAAAGAACAAATTGGAGCCAAATGTTTTCATACCATGCATCTAATAAAGGGCCAGTTTCTAGGCTAGTGTTCAGCTGGATAGTGAAGCTAGTTTTTTAATCCCTTAAAAAATGGTCCCCAGGGGCCAGAGCGATAGCACGGTGGGTAGGGCATTTGCCTTGCATGGGACCGACCGGGTTGGATCCCGAAGCATCCCATATGGTCCCTCGAGCACCACCAGGAGTAATTCTTGAGTGAAGAGCCAGGAGTAACCCCTGACCCCCCAAAAAAAATGATCCCCCTGAGCACTGCCAGGGACAACTGGCAGCACAGAGCTGAGAGTAGCCTCTGGGAAGCTCCCGTGTGGCTCCAAATCAAAGCAAAAGGCTTATTTCTAAGACTTACAAAGCACTCAGGAGACTCAGCAACAACAAATCTGGGGCTGGAGAAATAGTACAACAGGCAGGGCAGCCCACCTTGCATGCAGCTGACCCAGGTTCTACCCCTGGTACCCATGTGGTCCCTGTGCCTCTCCAGGAGTGATTGCTGAGTGCAGAGCCAGGAGTTAGCTCTGAGCATTGCAGTGTGCCACCCCCCCCCCCCCAGGGGTTTTCCATCACCAAGCGAGGACCCCAGAAAGGGCGCCTTTGTTGTGTTGTTTCTGTTTTTTTGGGCCACATCTGGCGGTGCTCAGGGGTTACTCCTGGCTCTGCACTCAGGAATTACTCAGGAATTACTCCTGGCAGGCTCGTTGCACCAATTGGGATGCCAGAGATTGAACCAGGTTGTCCACGTGTGAAGTGCGTGTCCAACCCACTGTACTGCCACTCTGACCCCAGACGGGCCTTTGTAAAACAACTATGTAGCAGCAGACAGACTTGAGTCTTGCTTGATGATGGGAAAACAGTGTCCCGCGGTTTCTTCTGATGGTTTGGCTGTCTTGCTCCTTACTCTCAGAGATCCGTGAGGAGGAGCGGCGGATCCTGGAGAAGGCTGGCTACTTCCAGAGCATCACCGTGGGTGTGGCGCCCATCGTCATGGTGATTGCCAGCTTCGTGACATTCTCCGTGCACATGACCCTGGGCCCCGACCTGACGGCCGCACAGGTGAGGAGCCTTACAGGAAGATCGCCAAGGTGGATGCTCTGGGTCTTTGCGGATTGGACGTGGAGTTCCACCAATATTCCAAATCATCCTGGTTTTTTTTTATTTGTTTTTTCCATACATATGATGACGTCAAAGAGGTGGAAGAATTTTCAACGTTAATACAGAACGTTTTTGGTTAGCTCAGTGTTTTTTTTTTTTTTGGGTCACACCCGGCGATGCTCAGGGGTTACTCCTGGCTCTGCACTCAGGAATCACTCCTGGCTGTGCTCGGGGGACCATATGGGATGCCGGGATTGAACCCGGGGCCGGCAAGGGCCGGCTGCGTGCAAGGCAAACGCCCTACCCGCTGGGCTATCGCTCCAGCCCCTCAGTGTTTTTTTTTTTTGTTTGCTCTTTTGTTCACACCCGACAATGCTCAGGGGGTAACTCCTGGCTCTGCACTCAGGAGTTACTCCTGGTGGTGCTCAGGGACTGTATGGGATGGGGGATCGAACCCTGGTCAACCGCATGCAAGGCAAATGTCCTACTCGCTGTACTATCGCTTTGGCCCCAGCTCAGCACTTTCAGTTAGTTCAGCCTTGAATACTTAAATATGTATCGCCCTTTGAAACTTATGGAAATTTTTCACTGAAAGTCTTATTTTAAAAAGACACATAGCAAAACATTTTTGGTTAGCTCAGCCTTGAATACTTAAATATGTATCGCCCTTTGAAACTTATGGAGACTTTTCATTGAAAGTCTTATTTTAAAATAAAACATACACAGCAAAACTATCTCTACCAAAAAAGATCTGAGGCTGGCGAGACAGTGGATAAGGCCTTTGCCTTGAGTGTGGCAAAACTGGATTTGATCCTTGGCACCCCATGTGGTCCCCGAGTCCACCAGGCCTGAACCCTGAGCACAGAGTCAGTATCAGAGAAAGCAGTTCTTAGTTTCCTTTGTTGTCAGGAAACTCCCTTCTAAAGCACCTTATAAACTCCATCACTCTGCACTTGGGCTAAAAGAGAAAGGAACGCGAGTGGGGGTGCTTGCCTGAGGGCCACCGTGGCTGCCATCCCCGGCAGCCCATCCGGTCCCCTGAGCCCTGCCATGAGTGATCCCTGAGCACAGAACCTGAAGACCTTGAGCACTGACAGTCAGTGCCTCCAAAACAAACAACAATAATAACAAAAATGTTCCTGCACTCTGCCAACTCCTCCCCTGTCGGTGATATTTTTTACCAATCTTCCTGGGCCAGCAACCTTCCTTAGCCAGGAAATGGAGCTAGTCCTTGTGAGCAGAGAAAATACCAACAACAACTTCGGATTGCTCTCGCCCTCCAAAGCCTTGAAGCCATTAGCAGAACCTGCAGCTTCCATAGGGTTTAATCAAATGTGCCCAGAGCCCCACTGCAGACTAGTGGAATGCAGACACTTCCCCAGCATCTTATCTGGAGGTGTCGGGGTACCCCTCCCTTGGTGCAGCAGCTAAGCGAGAAACAGCAACATTAATCCTAGGGCGGTGGTCCCAACTTTGCTGTTGTGGAAAGAACCTGAACCCCCTAGGCGATAATCGTTCTCTGGTGCGCTCTCTCCCGTGCCCCTCCCATTCGGGGGTCCTGCCTGACTTGATTCTCTATAAAGGTTCTCGTCTTTGCAACTTTTGGTTTCCTTTGGGTTTTGGACCACACCAGTGATGCTCAGGGTTTCCTGCTGGCTCTGCACTCAGGAATTAGTCCAGGTACTACATGGGGCCCATATGGATGCTCAGGATCCAACCCTGATCAGTTGTATGGTTGCCCCAGCCCCATCTGTGAAACATTGAATCTCATATCCAGCAGCCGGGTTTCAGTGAGCTGGGTCAAGTCGGGCCCATTTTCATTGCAGACTTACACCTGCTCTTGAGTAAGCAGGATAAAACTCACAGATATCTTTTAGAGAAAACTTATTGACCACAACTAATAACTAATATATAGATATGATTTTAAACCATTTGCTTTCAAACTTAATCACTAGTATACTGGGCTTTTTTTAAACTTATGTGGGGGTTGCTGGTTCATATCCAGCTATGCTCAGGGCTTACTTCTGGCTCTGCACTCAGGGGACCACTTGGGGTGCCAGGAACCAAATCCAGGTCAGCTACGTTCAAAGCAGGTACCCTCCTACCTGCTGTATTATTGCTTCCTACCCACAGTTTGTAAACCTTTTTTATTTTTGGATCATATATGATAATGTTCAGGGTTACACCTGGCTCTGCACTCAGGAATCACTCCTGGTGGTGTTTGGGGACCGAATGGGATGCCGGGGATTGAACCTGGGTTGACCATGTGCAAGGCAAACACCCTACCTGCTGTACTATTGTTCTCGCCCTCTAAACTTTGTTTATTTATTTATTTTTGCTTTTTGGGTCACACCCTGCAATGCCCAAGAGTTACTCCCTGGCTCTGCACTCCGGAATTACTCCTGGTGGTGCTCAGGGGACCATATGGGATGCTGGAGATCGAACCCGGATCTGCCGCATGCAAGGCAAATGCCCTGTCCGCGGTGCTATGTCTCTGGGCCGGGCCCTCTGAAATTTAAAAACAAAAAACTTCATCCTACTTTTATTCCAAGTTAAATCCAACACAAACACCCCTTACATAAGAGATTAAAATAGAGTGATTTTTACTAAGAGCTGTCTTTCCCTGACACCTTCTCTATCTGCTCTTTTTTTTTCTGTCTTTCTGTTCTACAGGCATTCACAGTGGTGACTGTCTTCAATTCCATGACTTTTGCTCTGAAAGTCACACCGTTCTCGGTAAAATCCCTCTCGGAAGCATCAGTTGCTGTTGACAGGTTTAAGGTAAGTGGCTCCCGGCCCTACTCCCAGATCAGGAAGGTTTTCCTGGCCAAGGTCACCACTGCCTTTATTCCAGCTGGCCACTCGAGGCCAGCGGCTGTGTCCTGGCCTTCTGCTCACCTCTGGTGAGTCGGTAAGAAAGCGGCAGGAGGAGTTTGAGTTCCCTGATTCTGTGCCCCCGGCATCCCAGTTTCCGGTCCTGCCCCTTTTGCCTAGTCCTGCCATAGCTGTAGAGCTTTGCCTCATTGGGCCCTGGAAGTGATTTAGCCCTGTAGCATCAGAGCCATTGACGACTTTCCCCACCTCGTCCTGCCATCTGCCACCAAAAATGTGGCCCCTTGTTGCCAGAGCCATAGTACAGCAGGTAGGGTGTTTGCCTTGCATGCAGCTGACCTGACTTCGATCCCTGGCATCCTCATATGGTCCCCTGAGCAGAGCCAGGAATAATCCCTGAGCATCACTGGGTGTGACCCAAAAGCAAAAAAGAAAAAGAAAGTAAACAAATGTGGTGATTGCCAGCAGAAATGACTCTCAGAGGGAAAATGCGCAATGCACGTGGATACATGTGTGAGGCAGGAGGGCCCCACCCCCACTGAAACACACTTGTCATTGTAACTGGTCCATGTCCTGGGCCCTGTGGGATACTTCCTGGGGAAGACCTTGCACTGACCTTGAAGAACTACAAAAACTAGCTCCTGCTGAGCAAGGCAGTGATGCCTCAGGTATTCTTGACTGTTGTCTGTATCTTGGGTCCTGTATGATCAGATTCGATAGAAGCATCCTATCTAATCCAGGCCAGGTGGCCAGACCAGAGCTTTGTTTTTGTTCATCGAGGTCTCAGAGGTCCGGAGGGGAGTAACATAACTGTCTGGCGGTGAAGCGCCTCAGAATCTTGTATGACTTTTATTCTTCACTGAGGCTCCCAGGGATACGCAGAACAGGCAGCCAGTAGCTTTGGTGGAAAGCAGAGATGAAACCAGGGTTGAGCAAGTGAAGATACGTAGATTAAAACCTTAGCCGTGGGGCCAGAGCAGTTGTACAGCAGGTAGGGCGCTTGCCTTGCGTGGGCAACCCAGGTTTGATCCCTAGTAATCCATGGGCCCCCTGAGCACTACCAGATGTGGCCCTAAAGTTAAAAACAATTATAAATACAACTAACCATGACACTTGTAGAAAGACTGGGCATCAGAATGACTTAGGGGTACCCCTTACAGTCCGCTGAGAAGGCTAAGGAAGAAGGGTTTGCTCTGTGGCGGTCATCTGCAACCTGGGCCACATCTGGGGTGCTCCTGGTCACCAAGCAGCGCCAAGCCTGAATGCTCTAATGACTTTCCCATGTTTTAATTGGCTCTTGGGGAGAGGAGTGTTGAGGGACAGCCTCTCCCAAGGGATGCTCAGGAGACCTGGGGCTCTTCCTGGCTATTCTCAGCCAGCTGGGGGCGTGAGGATGCGGTGCTGCTCAGGCCCTATGGCACTGGGGGATTATGGGGCCCTCTGTGATGCTTGGGGACCGTAGGGTGCTGGGGGGCAGACCGGGTCAGCTGTATGCAAGGCAAAGACCTAAACCCCATGCTGTATCTCCCGGCCTCTGCTTGTTTTCTGTTGATTTAAATGAATTTTTCTCCTTTGGGAATCCTAATGGATGGTGGCTGCTGGCTTAATGTTGTCTCAGCCGGGTATAAATTTACCTGATTGAGATTTATCAGGCTCAGCTATTTCAGATCCCCTTTCAGAAGCCCCCTCTCCCTCCCAGCGAAACCTAACTCAGGGGACCCCCGAGAAGAAGTGGGGACAGTCTGACTCTCTCCCAAGCACTGAGTGGCAGTCCCTATCCCTTCACGGAATATCTTCACGGAACAATAGTCTTTGGCTATTGGAATCCTCCCAAACTCCCCAACAGGGACTTAGAAGACATAGCTTCAGCCTCTGCCCTCCCCTACCCCAGCCTTGCACAGGCTGTGGGACTCTGGAGGAAACAGTGATGAGGGCCTGTGTAAGAGCCCAGATGTGACTCAGCAACTGCTAAGTATGACTCAGCAACTTTTCGATGTGACTCAGCAACTTTTCTGTGTGACTCAGCAACTTTTCCATGTGACTCAGCAACTCTTAGGGGGTGATTCAGCAATTCCCAATGAAAGCAGAGCCTGCAGACCAGCTTTGTTTGGGCCAGCCATAAGAAAAGATAGAGGCAGTTGAGGCTGTGTAAAGTGTTGAGTCAGGCACCTGGCCCTGGCCCTCCCCAGGAAGAGGGTCCCCCACCTTCCCATTACCTCTCCCGGGCCTGAGGCTGGGCCGCACTAATGAGCTACCTTTTGCCCTTCAGCTGCCTTCCACTGTATAGCCTGATGTGTGTTGCTCCGTGCGTGTGCGCCCTAGGCTTGTGTGCCTGGTCTTGATGCAGTGTCTCATCTTTTGCACCTCTCTCACGACTCCTATCAGAGTTTGTTTCTAATGGAAGAGGTTCACATGATAAAGAAAAAAGCCAGCCAGCCCTCACATCAAGATAGAGATGACAAATGCCACCCCTGGCCTGGGACTCCTCCCACGCCAGTCTCCAGAACTCGCCCAAGCTGACCCCCAAAATGAAAAAAAGACAAGAGGGGCTGCCAGGGGCAAAGAAAGAGAAGAGGGCGGCGCCTGCAGCATGCGGGGCACCAGGAGGTGCTGGCAGAGCAGAAGGGGCCACCTCCTGCTGGACAGCGACGGGCGGCCCAGCCCCCGGAGGAGGAAGAGGGCACCGCAGCGCCTCCGGGGAACCTCCGCCTGCAGAGGACACTGTACAGTATCGACCTGGAAATCGAAGAGGTAACCCGCCCGGTCTGGCCCCCGGATCTGGCCCCTGGTCTGTCTAGTTCTGGCCACAAGAGGCAAATGGCTGCAAGGGATTAGGGCTAAAGTGCCCCTGGGGCTAGAGCAGTAATACCGCTGGTAGGATTTGCCTTGCATACTGCTAACCCAGGTTCAGTCATGGCCAGAAGTAATTCTTGAGTGTGAAGCCAGGAGGAACCCTTGAACATTGCTGGGTGTGGCTCCCCTACCAAAAAACTAAAATTGAATTAAAACATAAAAACCAGGGGCTGTGGGCCGGAGCGATAGCTCAGCGGGTAGGGCGTTTGCCTTGCACGCGGCCGGCCTGTGCCGGCCCAGGTTCGATCCCCGGCATCCCATATGGTCGCCCGAGCACCGCCAGGAGTAATTCCTGAGTGCAGAGCCAGGAGTAACCCTTGAGAATCGCTGGGTGTGACCCAAAAAAAAAAAAAAACCAGGGACCGGGTGATAGTACACTGGTAGGGAGTTTGCCTTGCATGTGTCTGACCTGGGTTCAATCCCTGGCATCCCATATGGTCCCCTGAGCACCACCAGGAATAATTCCTGAGTACAGAGCCAGGAGTAACCATGAGCATTGCTGGGTATGACCCAAAAAGAAAAAAAAAAGAAGAATTTTATAGACACCAGGAGTCACAGAGAAATTGATTTCTAGCCCTCTCTCCTAAAAACAGCAACTGAAATAAATAATCCCCAAACTCAGCTGGCCAACACAGAAAGGAGGTGTTAGCCCATTCTCAGAGGAGGGTATGGGTGGTCGTGTGTGCGTGACATAGTTAAGTTTTCTGGAAGGCTGTTGCCTCAGAGTATCCCCACAGAGCCCTCAAGCATAGGCGACTGACAGGGAGCAAACAGGTAAGTGACCTCTAGGGTCACCTGGACAGCAGCTCCCATGTTGGTGGACAAGAGTGAAGGCAGTGTTCATCCTACCAGACCTCTCAGGCCCTGGGGCTGCGCCCGCCGTGACCTTCTCCCGCTCTGTGTTTTGTCCAGGGGAAGCTGGTCGGCATCTGTGGCAGCGTAGGGGAGCGGCAAGACCTCCCTCATCTCCGCCATCTTAGGCCAGGTAAGCGTTTGTGACTGTCCGTGGCTGTCTTGGCTGCTCTGCCTGGCTTCTGCTCAGAAAAATTCTCAAGGAAAAAAAAAAACAAATGAGCTTATTTCCTGGAGCGAATCAGGAGCAATGGGAGCAGATTTCAGCCTGAGTCTGACATTCCTCAGCTCCCCCTGTCCACACACACAACCACTGTCCTGTTCAGAGCTGTGTGGGCACACACAGACCTACACACGCACTGCAGACCGCTCGCAGAGAGTGAAGTACTCAGGGGCCCTGTCCCCCTCACGAGCCTCCTCCAGCAGCCCCGCTTCACCCTCCACCTCACACTGAAGGAAAAGGAAAGTACGCGTGTAGGGGAGTGCACAGTCTAGGTGGGGCCTTCCGGACACGAGCTGGCACGGGCAGTGAGTGGCGGTGCCCCGCACAGGACTGTCCATCCGTCCTTCTCCTTCCTTCCTCCTCACGGCGAGTGGTGCTGAGGAGGCTGCGGCTGGGTGTTGGCTTCGGGTCAGTCCTGTCAGCCCGCTGTGATAGGTGGGCGAGGCTGGAGAACCCCACCTGGGAACTCAGCTGTTGGGCGGTCTGCAGTGTGTGTGGCCACCACCAGCAGAAAGATGTTTCCCCAGGACCCTCCTCTGGGCCACACCGAGCACTGTGCTCCCCCTTGTACAGGTAGCTGGGCCTGCATGGTCCAGTGATCGGTGGATAAGCTTGGCTGGGGGACCATGCCCAAGAGGGTTCATGAAACTATTCCATGCTATCGCCACACTAACCAAGAAACCTGGTTCTCGGTGCCCCAGAGAACCATGACAGAGGAGAGAAGATGCGGGAAACGCTGAGGCGTCCCACACAAAATCTGGGAGCAAGGTCAGGGATCCCTTTCTGCCCCAGGAGATCGGCGGCCAGCAGACAGAGAAAGGCACGAGAATCCAGAGAAGTTAAAAATGCTGTACTTAACACAGGTTTTGGCATACAAATCAGCAATAGGAAAAACTCCTGAACTTAGGGTTCCTGGCTGGGCCGTGGCCACGTGTAGGCCAAGATGGCTGCCACCATGTGTTAAGGCCCAGCATAGAGGAGGCAGTGAAGAGGCAAGAAGAGGAGCGTCAGCAGAAAAGGGGAAAAAGAAGAGAGGGAGAAAGGAAGCAGGCTAGTTTTTGTATCCCTGAAACCCAGACCTCCCACTCCAATGGAAAGCCATCAGCGTCAAATTCCCTCAGTGAATTTCTCCCAGGACCTCACCTAGGCCCTTTGAGATGTCAATGTTGCCAAGCCAAGATCTGCCTTGGAAGTGCACTGCAGGGTAGAGTGGAGGAGGAGGCTTCTGAGATGAACTGTATCTCAGAATACAAAGGCATGCATCTGCACCAAAAAATATTCTATTGCCAGTTATATATTTCTCCAAGCCTTCACTGAGAGTCTCATCTTTACTTCATGGTTGTTCTGCCTTTGAGGTTATCAGAGAGCCATGCTTGCTTGCTTGGAGGCAAACAGTGTTTCTCTCTGGTCTAATTACTTAGAGATCCAGTGTGGCCAGGCAAATATGCTGGTAAGATCTAGCTAGTCCCACGATGATTGTGGCAGCATGAGAGAATGTTTATACCAGCCAGTATAGAATACATGGTCAGATGAGCTGCCACATTCAAACTGTCCTCCTATCTACAAAGTGACCTGCAGGAGGCAACTCCAGGCCAGATGCAGAAGCTCTGGGCAGCAGTGTACTGCAACAAGAAGGGACAAATCACATCAGTCACTGACAGGAAACACGGCTCAGAACTCCTCATGCCCCACCCCTCACCCATCTCTTTGGGGAGGGTGGGGCTTTGGAGCGACAGCTGGTTGCTAGGGCTTACTCCTGCCTCTGTGTTCAGGGATCACTCCAGGGCGCTGCTCAGGGGAGCATGTGACGCTGGGGATCGAACTTGGGTCATTCTCGCAAGACAAGCTCCTTACCCTCTGTACTATCGCTCCGACCTCATGTCCAACTGGTTCATGTTCATGTCATGGTTCTGACTCATGTCCCACTGGAACCTCCTCCCCCTTTGATCCTCAGTATACAGAAGCAGCGGGTCTAGCCAGCTGCATGAATCACTTCTGTCAGTGGGCTGGCCTGCCCTCATTCTGAGGCAGGAAGTAGCTCTTCATCCTGGCAGCATCCTCCCCAGGGCAATCCTCAGAGCACCTTGCCCCTTGTCCTTCTGTTAATTAAAATGGTTTGTAACAAGGGCCAGGTTGGAAGCTTGCCACAAGTGTTGTAGGGGGTGGGGGAGGGGAAGGCAGTTAGACTAAGGAAGAGACCACTATGACAATAATGGTTGGAAATGATCACTCTGGACAAGAACTGAGTGCTAAAAGCAGGTAATGGGACATGCATGCTAACCTTTCAGTATCTGTATTGTCGACCATAATGTCCAAAAAGGAGAGGTAGGGGAGGGAGGGAGGAAGAGGAAAAGTGCCACCTTTTACCCTCCTGGGGGGGAAGGTAGCGAGAGGGAAAACGGGAACATCGGTGGTGGGAAATGTGCACTGGTGGTGGTTTGGGTGTTGGAACAGTGTGTGACTGAAACCCAATCAGGAACAACGTTGTAACTGTCTTCAATTTAAAAATAAATAAAAATAGGATGGTTTGTCATTTGGAGAAAGGGCGGCCGGGCTGCTGGTGGAAGCGTTTGTCCATGTGCCGGGCCCTCTGGCACAGATAGGCGAAGGGCAGGTTGGTTTTCTAGCTGTGGTCGTGCTGTCTGGAATAAAGGGGTGCGTGTGGGGGGTCTGGGAAACATCCAAGGGGGTGCACTGTGTTGGCGGCAGTGTGACGTGAGGGGCCCTGCCACTGCGCATTGTCTCTCCAGATGGCGCTCCTTGAGGGCAGCGTTGCTGTCAACGGAACCTTCGCCTACGTGGCCCAGCAGGCCTGGATCCTCAACGCCACCCTGAGAGACAACATCCTCTTTGGGAAGGAATATGATGAGGAGAGGCAAGGAATCGCTTTGGCTTCCGACCGCTTTCCCACCTGGCTGGTGCAGGGCAGCAGGCGCTCTGCCCTCGCCTGCCCTGACCTGTATTCTGTGTCCCCAGGTACAACTCTGTGCTGAACAGCTGCTGCCTGAGGCCCGACCTGGCCATTCTGCCCAACAGTGACCTGACGGAGGTACGGGCTTCCCGGGGACCCTGTGCTTAGCAGAGAGGAAACCGGGAGATGAGTGACGGGGCTGGGACGGAATCCCCCCTAGGTCACATGGATTTTGCTTTGTTTGGTTTTGGTTTTCTATTCGCTCCAGTCCTGTGAGCCAATACCCTGACCCTGTCACCTGGATCTGAAACAAAAATGTCACCATCTGTTCACAGTTCATGTGCTCCGCCATACATCATTTATTTGTTTGTTTATTTATGCTTTTTAGGCCACACTCAGCAATGCTCAGGGGGCTCCTCCTGGCTCTGCACTCAGAAATTACTCCTGGCTGCTCAGGGGACTATATAGGATGCTGGGAACCAAACCCAGGTCCACAGCTTGCAAGGCAAAATTCTCTACCCACTGTACTGTTGCTCTGGCCCCAACACATTTATATTTAAAACCCTAAGTCAGTGGAACCAGAGCAATAGAGCAGCGGGAGCGTGCTTGCCTTGAACGTGGCCAACCTGGGTCGATTTCTGCCATCCCGTATAGGGTCCCCCTGAGTCCTGCTAGGAGTGATCCCTAATTACAGAGCAGGAGTAAGCAGGAGCGTCACCCGGTGTGGCCCCCAAACCAGGCAAACAGCAAAAGAAAACATGCAAGTGTGTGCACGTTGGGCTTCTCTTTCATTCTGCAAGACATCCCTGGATACAGTCTGTCGCGGACAACTCAGAGGGCTGAGCACTTGTTACACAGGCAGGAGGCCCGGGCTTGTTCTCCGGCACTGCCTGGTCCCTGAGCAGCGCCCGGAACCCCGCGGCACAGAGCAGGGAGTATCCCCCATACACTGCCAAGAGTGGTTTGGGAGGGAAAAAAAAGAGCCCCTGCTTCTTCAGAAGGACAAAGGCCTGAGCTCCAGCTCATCTTTCTTTTGGGTCTGTGTCTGGTCTTGGCACCCAACACAGGGTTGACTATTGTCTCTGCGTTCAGCCAACACCAGCCACACTTCTCTAACTGGACGTGGTGAAGGGTTTCTCAAATCAGGGCTTTGATCGGCAGCACTTAGCAGCTCCAGCTAGCTCAGGTTGGGACCTGAGAGAGGCAAAAGTTCTGACCTCACTGCAAACCCACTGAAGCAGATCTAGAATAAATACTGGCAAGATTTAGGCCTCACCCCAGAACCACTGAAGCAGAGCTAGGGTCAATACTGTGTGATTCCGCTCATGGGTGCCATGTAAAGAAACAGGGCAAGGGAATATCCAGAGTCCAGAGAAAATAACCCTTGGACTCTGGTAGGAGTATTTGTTATTCCTCTGGCTGACTTCCGTTTAACGTGACCCCACAGTTTTATATCCTTTGATTGCATACAGAGGTCAGATCATCCCAATACCTTTCCCTTTTGATTTCTTTAACTTCACACAGTCCCCTCAAGTTCCTTTGTTTTTGCTGAGAATGGCAAAAATCCATCTTGGTTTTTAAAAAAGCTGAATAATATTTCATTGTATAAATGGACCCCATCTTTATCCAGTCACCTGCCTATGGGCTCTTCCATTTTCTTTTCTTTTCTTTTTTTTTTTTTTTTTTTTTTTTTTGCTTTTTTGGGTCACACCGGAAATGCTCAGGGGTTTCCCCTGGCTCTGCACTCAGGAATAACTCCTGGCGGTGCTCGGGGGACCATATGGGATTCCGGGGATCGAACCCGGGCCGGCATGGGCCGGCCGCGTGCAAAGGCAAACGCCCTACCCACTGGGCTATCTCTCCGGCCCTCTTCCATTTTCATAATTTATGTATGTTCTTGTTTAAATTTGGTTTGGGGCCCACAGCTATCTGTGCTCATGAGTTAGTTACTCCTGGCTCTGTGCTCAGAGGTCACTCCTGGTGGGGCCGGGGGACTGTCTGGGGTGCAGGGATTGGATCCAGGACAGCTGCATGCAAGGCAAGGACCATTCCGCTGTACTTTCCCATTGACCCCTATCTTTACTTGCTAAGCTTGGGACCTCACCCAGCTATAGGTAATCAGAGGTCTCAGCTGATGCTTGGGTGTGCGTTCACCCTTGGAGCTCTCTCCAGGCCCATGTTTTAGCTGTTATAAATAACACTGCAGTGAACATTGGAGTAGACGTTGAGACCGTCATTTGGCCATAATCAGCTTTGTTTTTGGCAGGGAGGGCAAAATGCTTGAGCCCAGTGGTGCATTGCTGCTTGGGCTCAGCCTTGCTAGGGAACACCAGGGCTACACTCAGCAGTGCTGGGAACTGTGGAGTGCCAGAGCTCAGACGTGGGGTCCAGCACATGCATGGCACACACTTGAGCCCGTTTTTGGCTAAGCTTTGTATTTTAGAAAGGTCTTCCCGGGGCCAAAGCGATAGTACAGCCAGTAGGGTGCCTGCCTTGTGCGTGGCCAACCTGGGTTCGAGCTCCAGCATCCCATATGGTTCCCTGAGCACCACAGGAGTAGTTCCTAAGTGCAGAGCAAGGAGTAACCCCTGAGCATCGCTGTGCGTGACCCAAAACAAAACCTGCCTGTGGGAAATGGGAGTGGACCGGGGAGTCTAGCAAGTATTGGCTCAATAGTGACCAAATGCTTGTGGACAAGCATCCTTGGACAAGCCATCCGGGTGACTGCCCCGGTTCCAGTGAGAGTGCTAGAGGCTCTAGTGACCATTTAGCAGGTGGGAAATTGAAGAGCAAGAACTGGTTTGGGTCAAGAGGAAAGTGAGGTCATCCCTGAGCTCAATTCTGCACTGGAGCTGAAGGCTTTACTTTCTGGGGCTCCACAGATCGGCGGCGTGGTGCCAACCTGAGCGGTGGGCAGCGCCAGAGGATCAGCCTTGCTCGAGCCCTGTACAGTGACCGGGACATCTACATCCTGGGCGACCCCCTTAGTGCCTTAGATGCCCACGTGGGCAACCACATCTTCAACAGTGCTATCCAGAAGCACTTGAAGACCAAGACGGTTCTGTTCGTTACCCACCAGTTACAGGTATGGTGCTTTTGTGCCTAGGCTTGAGAAACAGGAAGTAAAGAGCTGGGCCTGCCTGGGTACCTTTGGGGGGCTCCTAGGGCTTGCTGAAGAAGGGGGTGTTTTTATCTCCTTGCCCAAGAATCCCCTGCTGGTGCATTGTACCAAGAAAACGCTTCCTTCCCGGCCAGGTGGCTGCCAGACTCAGATTCATGCAACTATTAGTTTCTGCTTAAAAATCAGCAGGTGGAAAGGGTGGGAGATGGTCTGGAAGCCTGTGGATGGTGCTTTGCGAGTAGGAACTGTTGAGGGTAAACAGGCTCTTCTCCCCGCCACGTGGTGACAAGCAGCCACTTTGGAAAGCAGCTCAGGGATGCTCCCACCTGCTTTGCTGGAGGGGCTCACATCGTCCACCCCCCACCTGCAACGTCCCTGTCCTGCCAGCAAAAGTCTGTCATTCTGTGTGTGTCTGAGCACAGCAGAAGGGTATGACGGAGAGTGCCCCAGAGAAAACTCCCTGCGGACCCCCTGCAGATGGGAGGAGCTGCTTTTCGAGCAGCACATAGGGTAGTGTCTGGGGTTCCCCTGGCCTCCAGCTGCTACTCAGCCTATTTGGCCTGCTGACCCCTTTTCAGAAAAGAATAAAATGGCTCGTTGTGCCCCCCTTTTTGCTGGGAAATTGACTTTTAAGCAAATGAAAACCACACCCCCAAAAGTACCTGAGATGACACCCACACCCAATCCCATGGTTCCAGCTTCCCCTCTGGGGGGGTCTATGGCCCCTCCCGCCATGAATAAAAGATCCCTAATTATGCCACATGTCCCTGGGAGAATGGTGACGTCGAGAACCTTTGGGCAAAGGTGGAACAAAGGAGAAATTCTGTTTCGGCAAGAAAAGGGCAGGCGCTACCGCAAGCCTCGTCCCAGCTGCTCGTTTTCCGCTGCGTTATGAAGATATTTTGCGTCCACTCTGGTGGTCTGTTAAATGGGCAGTTAGCCTCTGCTTATAAAAAAAGAAAAGAAGTGTACCCGTGTTCCTTAGTTCCAAAAGACTATTGCTAAAAAGGAAAAGGCACCCCGGCTTGGGACAGAGACCAGTAGATGAACCCAGGGCAGCCATGGCGCCTGTGATTGTGAGGCGTCCAGCAGACAGTGCCGGGTTGGCACTGGAATGTGCTTACTCGCGCCCCCAGCTGTGTTGTCCCCGTCTCTGTCCAGTACCTGGCGGACTGTGATGAAGTGATCTTCATGAAGGAGGGCTGCATTACCGAGAGAGGCACCCACGAAGAGCTGATGCACCTGAGCGGCGACTACGCCACCATTTTCAATAACCTGCTCCTGGGAGAGACACCCCCGTTGAGGTAAGGCGTGTGGGTGTCCACCTGTCCACTCTGAGCCTGTCCACTCTGAGTCTGTCCACTCTGCTCAGAGCTGGGGATGGGCGAAGCGCAGTGACTTCACTTGCTCAAGCCTTTTCGGCAGGCTTGTTTCCTGTTTCCTGGGGTCGCCTCCCGGTTCCATCCCTGGGAACCAGCGTGCAGGACGGCAGCCAGGAGAAGGGTCGAGGCCTGGGCATATACCCACAGTCCTGGCAGGAACCTAGGAAGCTTCATCCTTTAATTCTCAAATGAAGGAGGCGCCCGGGAGGAGAAAGGAGACAGCAGCCATTAGAAAACAGACCATGGCGTCCTGGCACGTGTTGACCTAGCAGCTGCTCCCCGAGTTCCAGATGACAGGGCTGCTTTATCCGCTGCGTCCCTTCAGCCGAGCTGGTGCAGAATAGGACCGTCCCTCACTGTTCCAGCCAGAGGTACGGACAGGAGCCTGGGGCAGTGGTGCACCTGGTCCTGCCGGAGGCCGGACATTGACACTCTGTCCCAGCTCTGGATCAGCTTCCTCTAGCTGTGCCCAGGGCTCAGCCAAACACACAGGAATGCTTAGAGCTTGCCCCTGAAGGTGGCTTTCCTTCTGGCCCTTGCCGTGTTCAACTCATTCTGGGCTCCCCTGGGGTCCCGGAGAGCACAGGTTGGCATGGCACAAAGCTTGGTGCGGTTCTGGAAGGTGCCTGACTCAGTGAAGAAGCACTTGTCTGGCAAGCCTGAGGTTCTGGGTTGGATTCCCCAGGACCACAACAGTGTAATCTGTGCACAGTGAGGGCCTTGGGTGCATGGACTAAAGTATGGACATTCCTGTAAGCCCTGCAATGGAAAAGACATGAGACAGACAAGGGAGATGGCTCGAATGCTAGAGCCCATGCTTTGCATGTAGGAGGCTCAGGTTGGATCCTTAGCATCATATGGTTTCTGGACTACCACCAGGTGTGGCCCTGAAAAAAACAAGCGAAAAGAGTTGGGGTATGAGCACTCTGAGCCAGGTGCAGCCCCTGTGAGCTCCACTGCAAAATGTTTGAGAGTCAGTGACCAAGGATGTGTGACTCCAGTCAGCTCCACAGGGGGTTCAAGGATGGATGGATGGATGGATGGATGGATGGATGGATGGATGGATGGATGGATGGATGGATGGATGGATGATGGATGGATGGATGGATGGATGATGGATGGATGGATGGATGATGGATGGATGGATGGATGATGGATGGATGGATGGATGATGGATGGATGGATGGATGGAAGTTAAGAAAGAAGGAAAGAAACAGAAAGGAGCTTTAAAAGGAAAATAGAAGCTGCTTCCTACTACCGATCCCTCTGAAGTCCTTGGACTGAGAGCAGAAAGCTGTTGGGACGCTTTTGGGGAGTCATTACTGTCTTGGGGTTTTATCACATTTCATTTCCGGTTCAGACTAATCGTTCGTGACCCACGTGTTTTCAGGTCTCTTGGAAAAGTGGCCTCAGCCCAGAGCAGTCCTTTATCCCAACAACAAAACTGGGTGATTCGGAACAAATGAGCGAACAGAGGGCAGATTGGAGAGTGCGTTCATGGTGAGACCCATGGGCGCTCCTGCACTGGAGGCTAGCAAGGCCCCATCTCCCTGCTGCGGAGGGGAGGGGGTGCTCCCTCCTCGCTTACGCCAAGAGGGACAGCTGCCCTTGGCAGAGGCCGTTAGCGCCTGTGGTTTGCTTATGTGCTTGTGTGGGCATTTCTAGCCTCCTGAATTCGCTTATTTACTTAGTTTTCATTCCTGCACCACACCTGGTGGTGCTCAGGAGATCAGGCGGTGTCAGGAATCAAACCTGGGTACCTACATGCAAACCTGTGTTCAGCTCTTTAGTTCTCTCTCTCTCTCCTGCCCGACCTCAGTTTAATAGGCTACCTGGGGTCTGGCAGAGAGCGCCTGCATGCACTAGGCCCTCCGTTTGATCCCTGGCACCTCAGGGCCCCTCCAAACACCACTGGGTCAGGTCCAGGTGACCCTAGGATTTCTGCACATTACTGTTCCCGGGCGTGACTCCACATTGCAGTGTCTTCTGTTGCTTCCATGGAGACAGCTGCCCTGGATTTGCATTTCTGAGCTCTCTCTCTCTCTCTCTCTCTCTCTCTCTCTCTCTCTCTGTCTCTCTTTGTCTCTCTGTCTCTGTCTCTCTCTCTGTTTTCTCTCCTCTCTCTCTCTCCCTCCTCTCTCTCTCTCCCCCCCATCCTTCAGTTCATCCAGGTACCGTGCATCCCTGTAGACAGGGAAGGGGAAATGAGCTCAGGAGAGAAGCTAAAACATGCAAGGAGCAAGGAACTAAAAGAGAATCGGAGGGGTTACAGATAGTACAGGGGTTAGGGCACTTATGTGCACCCAGCTAACTGGTTCTGACTCCATCACCTTTGTGGTTCCCCAAGCACTGTGCAGAACACGCGTAAGCCCTGAACCCTGCTGATTGTGGCCCCTAAACAAATAACAGTTGACTTTTAGATGCTGGAGAGTTAGTACATTGGGTAAAGCCAGGGCTCAGACCCAGGCCTCCAGGATGCAAGACGTGTGGTCCAGCTACTGAGCTGTTTCTCTGGCCCCAGAACGCTTGTCTTCTACATGCCACCTGCAGTTTGTTTTCTTTTTATTGAATCACAGTGAGGTACACAGTTACAAAGTTGTTCGTGATCGGGTTTCAGTCCTAGTGTTCCAATGCCCCATCTTTATATTATTTTCCGCTATTTTTTTTCTCAGTATTAGTTTAAAACATCATATGAGTTTAAATCCAGAGTATTTAAACTCCAGAGTATTTAATCCAGAGTATTAGTTTAAAACATGAGAGAGCAAACTGGGAGGCATGAGGCTATGATAGAGAACGAAACACGAAGAGTGTGAAAAAAGTCCAGGTCTAAAAATAGAAGAGGAACTTGGGAAAGAGCCTCCAGAATGATGTGAGATTCCATGTGGAGAGTGTTGCTTCCGTCCCTGTGAGCCCTGTCAGACTGCCGTGACTGAGAAATCCCCGGCCTGACCACCCAGGCCCGGAGCTTAGATCAGATGCCCATTTTTATTTGACCTACCTCCGCTTTTCAGAAAATAGAATCACCTAGTACTCACCACCCCTGAAGTCCAGCTTCTTGTAGCAGACAAACAGGAGCTATAACAACATTCACACACACACACACACACACCCCCATCACCTCACTCCACAACACCTCCTCCGCCATGACTGTTTCAGCCTCCCCTTCCCCAGGGATGGCATTACCCACTGTGGGAAACCCTGCCCTCAAGGAATCCAGCTTGCCTCAGGAATGCTGTGAGACTCGAGTCCCTCTGAATGGGAACAGCTGTGACTTGAGTTGATCAAGAGGGGCTTTCCAACCGAAGAAGCAGTGTGGACACGGATCCAGGAAGGGGAGTATGGTATGAGGAATGCAAGAGAACCCAGAGAACTCGCTCCTGGACGGTCCCAAGCAGCCTAGGAGAGTAGAGCGCCCCTTGTGGCAACATGGAGAGATACTGGAGCTATGATTGGGCTCTCCAGTGAGAGAGCAGGACTGGCAGTAACCTGCTGTATGTATGTAGTAACGTAACGGAGAACAGCACCAAGACCTGTGTGTTGGGACTTTAGGTCTCTAATGACCTCTTAAGTCTCTCTTGACCTCAGGAGAACCGCGTTAATGGAATAATAGGGAGGAGTTCACAGATTTCAAGAGAGGGCCGGGCCGCAGCACAGCAGGTAGGACCTTTGCCTTGCATGCAGCCGACCGGATTCAGTCCTCGGCATCCCATATGTTTCTCCGAGCACCGCCAGGAGTAATTCCTGAGCAAAGAGCCAGGAGTAACCCCTGAGCGTCACCGGGTGTGACCCAGAAAGAAAGAAAAACAAAACACAGAGTTCAGGGAGAAAGTCCTGGAACCGAGAGCAGGAACCTCTGTGAAGAAGTCGGACGTATCCCTCCGTCTGAGCAGTTGGGTGGACACTTCTCCAGCACTGCATCGACTCTTGTCTGGCCGTTTGGCCAGAGAAATCCTTTTTCAATTGAAGTTGCATAACCTTCCAGTATAATGCTTTACTCATTTGAGGTGTGTCAATGATATAATATCTGTGTCTGCTTTGAAATGATCACCATGGTCAACCTAGTGAGCATTTAATAATCTTTCCCTGCTAGATTAACTCAAAAAAGGAAACCAATAGTTCACAGAAGAAATCACAAGACAAAGGACCTAAACCGGATCAGTCAAGAAGGAGAAGGCAGCAAAGCCAGAGGAAGGTAACTACCAACCTGCGAGGTCTTAGCCCTGTCACGAGTTTATCAGAAATTATGCCACGTGTTACTATTTCATGGGGTTGAATAGCATTATCTGTTGTACAGTATATCTGGTCTCTCATTTTTATAAAAATATTCCTTTGGTTTTTAGTTTTGGGGTCACACTTGGCTGTGCTTGGGTCTTGCTCCTGCCTCTGCACTTAGGAATTACGGGCGATAGCACAGTGGGTAGAGTGTTTGCCTTGCATGCGGCCTACCGGGTTTGATCTCCAGCATCCCATATGGTCCCCTGAGTACCACCAGGAGAAATTCTTGAGTGCAGCGCTAGGAGTAACCCCTGAGCATCGCTGGGTGTGACTCTCAAAAGAAAAAAAAAATTACTCCTAGAGGGCTCAGGGAAGCTTGGGATCAAACCCAGATTGACAGCGTGCAAGGCCAACGCCCTCCCTATGCACTGAACTATCTCTCTGGCCCTGTAACAAATTCTTGTGTGGTGTAGGGAAAGCCAAGAGGCACCTTACAGGTTGGTTCAGGCTCAAACAATACGAATGTCCCCCAAATTCAAGCTTGCCCTTTCTACCGTGACTGGGAACTTGGCTGGAGTCATCCTGAGTCAGGAAAATGGGACAGTGCCTGGCGCTGCCCAGCCCCTTCCCTCCTGTGACTCACTGTTCAAGCACACACATGGCCGTGCTGGAACCACATGTCCCCTGAGCTGATTGCTGCTTGCCCCATGCTTGCAGCTGGTTGAGGAGTTTTCTTCCTTGACTTTGCCTGCTTGGCGCCTTTGATTCTGTTTTCTAGCCTCTTTATCTTATCAGCTGAAACATATCTTGAAAGCTGTTTGCAATAGCCTAAGAAGTAGTTTTACCTTGAGAATTCTAAGCTCCTGGTAAGTTTCAATAAAAAAAAAGTTGAGAATGCAGCCCTCTCTTAGAAGCACTCTTTCTGTTAAGTCACCTCATCTCTCCAAGTTTGGAATTCAAGACCGTGCCTGGGTTTTCACTGCTTTGGAAATACAATTGAACCATGACTCAGAGGGCTGGAGTGCAGGCTCTGCGTGCCCCAGGCTTAGTTCCCGACATGGAATGTTCCCCAAGCACCGCTGGGAGTGGCCTCTCCCTCAAAAGATGATTTTTCAGATGGGGCTGTTAGAACTGTTTTGTTCCTTGTGGGGACTGAGGGAAGGGGGCGCAGTGCTAGACATTGAACTGGGACCCCGTGCTCTGCAGACCTGCGCCCCAGCCCTTGGAGCCATCCCCTGTCCCTTAGTTCTTGTTGATTTGTTGTTAGGAGCTGACCACCCTGATTTTCCAGTCCCCATCTCTGCAAATAAAGCATATATGAGATGTTAACTCACACACACACACAAACACAGTGCCCACATAGATTTGTCAGATGTCATTGAAAATATCTTACACACATCCCAAACAGAAGATTTTAATTACAGAAAATACCTTTATATACGCACGCACATAGCACAGAAGGCTGCAAGTCTCTTCTTGTGCAGGTAATGAAACAGTGCAGCATCCAGGGCCAGAGCGAGAACGAGGCAGCAGGCAGGGCACTTGCCTTGCATGCAGCCATCCCGGGTTCAATCCTTGATACCCCGTATGGTTCTCTAAGCCCTGCCGTCACCGGCTCAGTCAGCCCTGAGCACCACGGGTGTGCTCAAATTAAAAAATTAAGACAGGGGCCGGAGCGATAGCCCAGCGGGTAGAGCGTTTGCCCTTGCAAGCAGCCTGCCTGTGCCGGCCGGGTTCGATCCCCGGCATCCCATATGGTCCCCGAGCACCGCCAAGAGTAATTCCTGAGTGCAGAGCCAGGAGTAACCCCTGAGCGTCGCGGGTGTGACCCAAAAAAAGCAAACAAATAAATAAATAAATAAAACAATTAAAAATTAAATTTTTTTTTAAAAAAATTTAATTTCTGACTCAATGCCGCAAAAATCACAAAACAATTCAGTATCACTAGGAAACATTTGTTGTCATCAGTGCTGCAATCTCAGTGTGTGAGGCTCCGTGCATGGTCCGTTGTAAGATAACTGGACTAGACCATCTGTGGTAGGGGACACAGGCTAGGCCCAGGATGTGGCTCAGTGATCAACACGTGCCTTATAGGCGTGCGACTCTGAGTTCAGTCCCCAGCCCTGCACAGCCCCCAAACACGACGGTGACAGCCAGAGGCAGGTGCTCCGGACGAGCTCTTTCTCTCTGTCCTCTTGTTATCAGAACGTCGAGGCATCACCTAGTCACTCCCTGGAGACCTTCGGGACTCTTGAGTCACTCTGCTCTTGCACGTGCTTCCTCATCCCTGAGTCCTGGACCCTGGTTCTGGGCATGAGCGTCTGGCCAGATGGTGGATCTGCCTCTCTGGTCAGCTGCCAGCGGGAAGATCTGGCTCAGATAGGAGAGCGGGCATACAACAGGGAGGGTGTTTGCCTTCACACAACCCACCCAGATTCTATCCCCTGCATCCCGTAGGGTCCCCGAGCACCTCCAGGAGTGATTCCTGCGTGCAGAGCTATGAGTAACCCCTGAACATTGTGGATGTGGCCCAGAAAACAAACAAAACAGAACAGAAAACAGAGAGGAATCAACTTGCTTTCCTGCCAAAAGCCTTGCAGGGGGCCTCCCGTTTGCAGAGTCCCTGTTCCCTGACAGGTCACCTAGCGGTTGTATGGGACTCTGGGATGGAGGGAGAGGGCTGCTCTCTCCAGAGCTGACTGGTCTTGCCAGCAGGGAAATTGCTCAGCTAGTGGGTTCTTGTTCTGAGGAATCACAGGCCTGAGCAGGACTTTGAAGGTTGGTTCATTTCTCCAGTCTATTGTTTGTCTTCCAAATACATTTTCTCATGGAGGCCCTATGGTTACGATGTATCTGTAATAGATTTTCCGGTCTACACTGTATACTGGGCTTACTCCAGCACCAGTCCCACCACCAGTGTCAGCTTCCTGTCACCTGTGTCCCCACGTTCCCTCCCACCCCCAGCCTGTCTCCTTAGCGGGCACGTTTCTAAGTTGAATCCCTGCGGTCTGCGTCCCGTATCGGCTCTGTGGTTTAGATCTACCCATACACCTTCCTTCTACACTCCTGACACCCTACTCCCTCCCTTCTACACCTTTGCCCCACTGTTTCTCCTCCCCTGGCCTTCTCGATGCCTTCTGTATCTCGAGACCAAAGTTCAGGAGCCGTTCTCCTCTGACCACACTGCCTGAGTCAGCCGTGCAGCCGGTGCCGTGACCCTCGGGCATGCGGTGTTCCTGCTCTTCTGGCCTGCGCAGTGCCTCTGCCTAAGTTATTCCCACCCGCTGATTGGTCTGTTCGTCCTGCCACACCAGAAATGTCCTCAGCCGGCTCTGTAGGCAGGAAGGGACCTGCCTTTCACTCTCTTGACCCCTTCAGGCCTCATCCTGGGCCCGGTGCATTATAGATGCTTCGTGATTTGAACCAGAGGACGGGTTCATCTGATGGAAGAGTACTTCAGGGGGTTAGAGAGAGCACTTGCCTCGTACAGGTCAGGCACTTGCCTCGCACATGGCCACATAGGTTTCAACCCATTTCCAAAACCAGGCAGCACATTTGAGAGGTGGCTCCTGAGCACGGAGCCAGAAATGGCACCAGTGCACAGCCAGGGCTGCCCGGTGAATGCCAGTTAAGAGCCGTAAATCTCCAGGCTCACAGACGCCGCCACTTCACAGGCGACTTCGTTTGGGAAGAGTAGCTGTTTCCCCCCACATGCATGTTCTTTTTTCCCCTCCAGGGCAGCTTGTGCAAGCGGAAGAGAAGGGGCAGGGTTCAGTGCCCTGGTCCGTGTATGGGGTCTACATCCAGGCTGCGGGGGGCCCACTGGCATTCCTGTTCATTCTCTCCCTCTTCATGCTGAACGTGGGCAGCACCGCCTTTAGTACCTGGTGGCTGAGTTACTGGATCAAGCAAGGAAGTGGGGTAAGAGTGAAGGAATGTTGTCCGCCAGCAGTGGCGTCTTCTCTCCCTGTCGCCTCAAGGAATAAGGGTTAGCCCAAAGCGGAGGTCGAGGGTTTGGGGACGTGGAGCAATGATAGAACACAGGCCTCAGCGTTTGTGAGGTCCTGGTCTGATTCCTGACGCCATGCACTCACTCACTCACCACACACACACAAAACACGTGTACTACACAGATACCCCACACACATACCTCACACACACCAGACACATAGTACATACACTACACATACCATACACATACCACACATTTATTACACACATACCTCACATACTGCACACATCACACCACACACACATACAATATACACATCACACACATACTGTACACACCACACTGCACACATACCTTACACACCACACATACCATGCACATGTATTAGACCACATAATATACACACTACACACATATGCCACACACAACATATTTACATAGCAGACACACTCCATATACATATAGCATATATATATGCTATATGTACCATGCATACACCACATGCCACACATACCAGGTCTATCCCATATACATATCACACAGCATACCACACATGTAGCATACCCACACATACCACACACAACATCATGCACATATACCACACGGTGTACATGCCACATACATCATATGCATATACACACCATACACTATACTGCACACACAATGTACATGCCCCATACCGTTCATACATACTACACCCATACAAAGGCACAGCATATATGCATCACACATACTACACACACCCACACACACACACTCACAGAAGAGAAGAAAGGCAAAGGAAAGATGAGTCCCAGAGGTAGGCCCACCAGATAGTCACCCCAGTTGACTGGGGGGAGTGTTCGAGGCTACCTCTAGGCCTATGCCAAGTCATTAGAAATGAGGGGGCAGAGCCATAGCACTTCCGGGAGGCCGTCTGCCCTATGGCCCCCTCAGCTCACCAGGAGTAATTCCTGAGCACTGCGGGGTGAGCAAAGGTGAGCAGGGGAGGAGGGCCTTGCCTGCCTGGGCACACCTGTCCCCTATAGCCCCTCCGCTCCATGCTGAGGCATCCGCCTGACAGAGTCCTGTCTCCGCCAGAACACCACAGTGACTGAGGGGAACAGGACCGCCGTGAGCAACAGCATGAAGGACAACCCTCTCCTACACTACTACATCAGCATCTACGCCCTCTCCATGGTGGTCATGCTGATTCTGAAAGCCATCCGTGGAGTGGTGTTTGTGAAGGTAGGCGTGGGGGCCGCCCTCGCCCGCCCACTGCCTCGCTCCCCTCAGAGCCCCCGTTTACGTGCTGTACCATCTCACTTGTCCGCTCCTCCCCCATGGCTGTGTGCCCGGCTCTGCTCCCTGGCCGAGCCCCAGTCTCGCTCTGACCCCTCCGTGCTCTGCCCCATAGGGCACCCCTGCGGGCCTCCTCCAGGCTTCATGATGAGCTTTTCGGAGGATCCTGAGAAGCCCTATGAAGTTTTTTCGACCACGACCCCCCACAGGGAGGATTCTCAACAGGTTTTCCAAAGACATGGACGAAGGTATTGCTCACTGCCTCCTCCTCTGCTCCCCAGGAACCCCAGACCCCTGCCCAGGGGGCCCCTTCTGTCCCGTTGCCTGAGGGTTGCACGCTGGGAACGTTTAGGCCTCTCCTTGTTGCCACTGGCATCGGGGCTCTGGACTTTCACACTCTGCTCTGTTTAATCGTCACCTGAAAGCAAGTTCAGCGGCATGACGGTTTTTTGGACAGCAGCAGCTGAGATTCCAAAACGTACTTAGCTTGCAGGCAGCACACTGGTTCTTGGTCATCTGCAGCTTCTGGCAGTTTTGCTGGAAGCTGCAAGGGCTGGATCAACAACCAGGACTGAAGTGCTTCTCACCGCTTGGGATGAACGTTTCTGAGACTACCTGGGTCACCGGCCGTGTGCTGGCTGGACTGCAGCCCCTGCCGAATGCAACACGCAGGGATTGTTACAGACATGGCACACAGGGGAAAGCCGAAATCTAGAAAGGTGGAATGCATTGTCCAAGGTCACACAGCTATTAGATAACAAAGCTGGGAAGTGAGCCCAGATCGTTTTGATCCCAGTACTGTTGTGTTAAACTCCTGCCCCATGTGAGTTTGTTTTCAGATAATTACAAGCCAGAGTAAAGTCATGGCTGGGCCTAACAAGGGATCAGAACCGTGACTAATCACAGAACTGTTAGATAACGTGATCCCACTTGGGTTAAACACCAATACACTCAAACGCATACACACATAAAAACAACAGAAAAGAGAGAAGTCTCTGATGTCATTATCTGAGAATTGCAGCAAGGTACTTTAGCCAGGGGAAATAGCTAAAGAGGTGGGCCTGGACAGGTAGTCCTAGAGGAAAGGCACTTGCCTAGCACATGGCTGGGCCAGTCCCTGCCGCCGTGCATCGTCCCCTGAGCACAGAAGCAGGAGTAGCCGCTGAGCACCACCAGGTGCGGTCCCAAAGTAAAGCAAACTGTAGGTGATGCTGGGGAGATGCTCAAGGAGCCATGGCTGGCTTGCAGGAGGCTCAGGTCCAGTCACCAGCACTACACAGTTCCCTCAGGCAGCAGGTTAGTCTCCAAACCAAGAAATTAAATATTAGCATTTTTTCCCAAAAGTCAGAGGGAGGAAGAGAAACAGGAGATTAAAAAAGGTGATCATGGGGGCCGGAGTGATAGCCCAGCGGGTAGGGCGTTTGCCTTGCATGCGGCCGGCTCAAGTGCCAGCCCAGGTTTGATCCCGGCATCCCATATGGTCCCCTGAGCACCGCCAGGAGTAATTCCTGGGTGCAGAGCCAGGAGAAACCCCTGAGCATCGCCGGGTGTGACCCAAAAAGCAAAAAAAAAAAAAAAAAACTTTTTTTTAAAAAAAGATGTTTTGGGACTAAAACAAAAACAGGGTAAGAGAAGCTGGAGAAGACAGTACAGAGGCATTATTGATTGATTAATTAATTAGTTAAAATTTTCTACAATAAAAATTTCCCATAAAGATATTTGCCTTTTGGGGGCGGTGCTGGGTATTGAACCCAGGGCCTCCATGGCACAAGACTCGTGTAGCGAGAACCGAGCCCTGAAGTAGTTCTTAAATTTTTGTGCCAGTTTATTGGTATTGATGCTGGTATTGATAAAGTAAATGGACCTTAACATTTGTGTTTCTTTTCCTATTTGGAGCTCTGTGTTCAGCTTGTTTATAAGGTGTATGTCTTGCTTTATAAAGAGAAGCCATGTTTAAAGGTTTTTTGCACCACACATGAAACAAAAGAGGGCATGAGAGAGATCACTTATATATCCTTGGGACGAAGGAAAAAGAATGACTGGGTAAAGAAACATTCTTTACTCGAATGTTTTGTTGTTGTTGCTGTTGTGATTGCTGTTTGTTTTTTGTGCTCAGGGCTTACACTAACTCTGCACTCAGGGATCACTTCTGGCAGAACTTGGGGGGACCGTATGGGGCTCTGGAGATCCCACCTGGGTTGACAGCGTGCAATGCAAGGGCCCTACTCACTGTGCTAAGCGCTCGCCCTGCTCGGGCTATTTAAAAGCTTATGTCCAATTTTAGATTGGGATTTAACAAACCTCTTTTTGGGTGTAAAATGTTCCCCTTGTTTTTCTGTGCTTGCGATCCCAGGAGTCTGACGTTTGTCCCTTTGCTGTTTCCCCAGTGGACGTGCGCCTGCCCTTCCAGGCCGAGATGTTCATCCAGAACGTCTTCCTGGTCTTCTTCTGCGTGGGCATGATCGGGGAGTGTTCCCTTGGTTCCTCGTGGCCGTGGGGCCTCTGGTCGTCCCTCTTTGCGGTGTTGCACATTGTCTCCAGGTAAACCGGAAGGGCTGGTGTCTTTCTGGGCCAGCCATGCAGCCAGCCACAGAGCTCCTGAGCGCCCGTGCCGTCTCTCTCCAGGGTCCTGATTCGGAGAGCTGAAGCGTCTAGACAACATTACGCAGTCTCCCTTCCTCTCCCACATCACGTCCAGCATACAGGGGCTGGCCACCATCCACGCTTACAACAAAGGGCAGGGAATTCCTGCACAGGTCAGTGTGGGCTGGGGCCGAGGCCTCAGAGGGGGCCTGCCATGCTAGTTTAAGAGGCTCTCAAGGCAGAGCTGGGCGTAATAAAGTGCATTACTGAGCGTATTCGTGATCAGATCACTTCTGGTTAAAGTTACTTATGACTATCATAGAAAAAAATGTTTTAGAGGGAAATTTAATAGAGAAGTAAAAGATACTTGCTTAAGGGGGTTGGAGTGATTGTATAGCAGGTAAGGTGCTTGCCTTGCACATAATTGACCTGTTTGACCCCTAGTTCCCCAAGTGGTCCCCTAAGCCTTAATAGGAATGATCCTATGCATAGAGCCAGGAGTCAGTTCTGAGTTCTGGCCCAAACCTTACCCCAACCATCTCCCCCTAAAAAACAACCCAAAAAGTACTTGCTTAAGGGCCAGGAAAATGGCTCAGAGGACTGGAATGCATTGCCTGGCATGCAGAGAACCTGAAATCCATCCTTGACACCATATGGTGCCCCCAGCACCACCGATTGTATCCCTGCTAGCTTCCAGGTATGGCTAGGGGTGACCCTGGTACCATCAGTATCATTGGACCCAGTACCTCTAATACCTCCATTCCCCTACAGTTGGGCTAAGCATTACCAGAAGAGGCCCCCTAGAGCATTGCTTGGGAGCACCCCCACCCACCCCACATACACACACTAAAAAAAAAACTGACTTGCTTAGTAGATCTCCCTTCAGAGCAAATAAGAAGACAGAAACACGGCTTTCAAGTGTGTGACCTTTGGCCCTGAGTGACTGTGTTGGATGGAATTATGCAGGTTTTTTTTTGGGGGATGGCGGTAGTGGGGGACAGTTAAAGCTGGCCATAAGACTAGACTATTTTATTTGTCTGTTTAAGTTTTTCTTTGTTTTTTTTTTTTTTTTGTGTGTGGCGCTAGACTCAAACCCAGGGCCTCACACAGGCAAAACAAGACCTGCCCGACTCTGCTAAATCCCCGCTACATGCTTTTGTTTCTTGGGTCTTTTTCAAGGTTGGTTGTTTTTTTTTCTTTTTGGGTCACACCCAGCAATGCTCAGGGGTTCCTCCTGGCTCTTTGCTCAGGAATTACTCCTGGCGGTGCCCAGGGGGACCATATGGGATGCCGGGATCGAACCCAGGTCAGCCGTGTGCAAGGCAAATGACCTCCCTGATGTGTGCTATCGCTCCGGCCCCCTGGTTTTTTTGTTTGTTTGTTTTGTTTTTTTTTTTTTGAGTCACACCTCAAGGTGCTCAGGGGTTATTCCTGGCTCTGCACTCAGCAGTTACTCCTGGCTGTGCTCAGAGGACCATATGAGATGCCAAGGATCGAACCTGGGTCAACTGCTTACAAGGCAGACACCCTCCCTTGCTGTACTCTCACTCGACCCCCTTGTTCAGTTTTGCTTTGGGACCAGACCATCGGGGAACTGGGTGGCGCCTGGCATCCAACCTGACTCCCACGTTTAAAGCATGTGTTCCTGCCCTTCAAGCTCTCTCCCAGCCGCCTGTTGAAAACTTCCCTGATAAATGTATTGGCATTGATTTATCTTAGAAGACTTATCTTATAATAATAAGACATTAGACCACGTAAGTGTTGCTCAGTAAAGGGCTGGCTAAGTAAGGCTGGTTGGAGCAAGGCCTGCTCACCACTTGGGTCCCAGCCCCAGCACTCCACTGCCTTGGAGCATCACCAGGTGTAGCCAGAGATCACGCACCACTTGAGAGGCCCCCAAAAATAGAAAGGAAGAAAATCTACAATGGAAAGATTAGGTTAAACAGCTCAGGAAAGGGAAGGTGAATGTGACTCAGTGATAAAGCATTTGCCAGATATCAAGTGAGGAAAAAGAATGCGCTGATAGTCTATATGTAAGCATCACTATCACTATCACTATCTTCCCGTTCATCATCTATTTGCTCGAGCGGGCACCAGTAATATCTCCATATGTCCTGTTTCATGCTAGTAGAGCCCAAGAGCATCTGCTTGCTCCAGGAACATAAAGAGCCTCAAACAATTATATTAGGTCATGGGGACGACCTAACATAATTGTTACTGGTATTGGCATATCAAATACGACACTGGCAGTTTGCCATGTGGGTGGCATACTCTTGTAGCCACCTCTAAATACAGCATTTATTGATGAACCGCGCGGCCATGAGCCAGGCTGTGATAGGCTCATCTGCTGCTGGGTGGAGTTCTGATGAGAGGGAAGTCCGATGTGGAAGATAGCGGCCCTCATGGAGTGAGGGGTATCTGGCTTGTTATGAGGCCCTGCTGGGGTGGCGGGCCAGAGCTAGAACCCGCCATCCCTCCCAGGCAACTCGTGAGTGGCTGGGCACAGGGAGAGCAAGTAGCAGCTCTGCCCCATGTCTGTAAGTCTCTGGATCAGCATACCTGGGCTGGATTGAAAAAAAAAAACTGCATGGTGCGTTTCGATGATCCGGGCTGTGATAGGCTCGTCTGCTGCTGGGTGGAGTTCTGACGAGAGGGGAAGTCTGATGTGGAAGACGGCAGCCCTCATGGAGTGAGGGGTGGGTCATCTGGCTTGTTGTGAGGCCCTGCTGGGATGGTGGGCCAGGGCTAGAACTCACCATCCCTCCCGGGCACCTTGTAAACATATGTGTACTGAAACACACAGCGAACATTAACTCGGTGACTTCACCAAATGTTTCACTTTTCCTCTTCAGTGCATCTTCTTAAGTTTCCTCTAAAGAGCTTATACTTTATGGGAAGAAAGAGAAGTGTTGGTCTGTTTCCCTTGGGCAGTACTGCGGATCAAACTGCGGTTCACACATGCCAGCCACATGCTTTACCACTGAACCACATGCCAGCCCATGATTTTTATCTGTATGTGTTATGGTTTTTGAACCACACCCAACAGTGCTGGGGCTTACTCCTGGCTCTGCACTTGGGTCAATCCTAGCAGTTTGGGGGACCGTGTGGGGAGCCTGGGGTTGAACATGGGATTGAACCTCATGCAAGCTGCATGCTTACCTGCTGTACTCTTGCTCCGGCCCCGCAGGTCACACTCTTTAGTTGTGGTTCCAGGAATCCGAGGTGGCTGAGCTGTCAGGACTGTACCAGGCACATGTGGCAGCATCAGGGGATTAGACTCAAGACCTGATGCATCCCAGGCAGACACTAAGTCACTGAGCTCTCCCCAGGTCTCTGTCTTGTTTCTTTGAAAGGGTGAGACTAGAAGCCCATGTCCTCCCTGTGTGGCACCTGGGGCACTCCGCATGACTCAGGTCTGTCCCATTCTCCTAGTCAGAGTGCTTCAGTGTCATCCCTCCATCTGACTCATCTGCGCTGGCACACCACCCGTGCTCAGCACTGGGGCTTCTTCATGTGCTTAGTGCGTTCTTCTGTCTTCCTCGCAGGTACCAGGAGCTCCTGGACAGCAACCAAGGGCCGTTCTTCCTGTTCACCTGTGCGATGCGGTGGCTGGCTGTGCGGCTGGACCTCATCAGCATCGCCCTCATCACCACCACAGCACTGATGATTGTCCTCATGCACGGGCAGATCCCCCGGCCTACTCGGGCCTTGCCATTTCCTACGCTGTCCAGGTCAGGCTCCAGGGCAGGGACACCCTCTTAGCTCACCCGAGTCCTTCCTGTGTGGGCCTGGGAGAGGCGTGGTTGGGGGGGCTCTGCCGCCACTCACCCTCCACTGCTCCTCTGCTCAGTAGAGACAGTCAGGACATAGCTGGGCAGGGAAAAATGAGTAACACAGGAGTGGCACAAAAGGAATAAAGGTGCTGAACTCTGTTGGTGCATGTGAAAAACAGCAGCTTTTTTTCCCTCCATAAATCACTTGTATCACTTGTCTTCCCGTTGTTCATTGATTTGCTCAGGTGCCAGTAACGTCTCCATTCATTAGGAATGAGGTCCATTATTGTTATTGTTTTTGGCATATCGAATACACCACGAGTAGCTTTCCAGGCTCTGTCATGGCTCTGGGTTCATCCCAGGGGGCCCAGTCTTTTTCCATGTCAGACCATCAACCATCCAGGGCCCACAGGGCAGAGCCCTGGGTGTGGACAAGCCTGTCTCCTGTCTGTCTCCTGCTGATACAACCGGGAACTGCAGCCACACCTGCAACACCTCGAGGGGCAGTGCCCTCCATAAATAGAACTTTAAAAAAATGGGGAGATGGAGGACTGCAGTGATAGTCCGCGGTAGGGCACTTGCCTGGCATGTGCCCAACCCAGGTTTGATCCCTGACATCCCATATGGTCCTCTGAGCACCACCAGAAGTAATTCCTGAGGGCAGATCCTGAGCACCACCAGGTATGGCCCCCCAAAAAGAAAAAAAAAACATTTTATTTCAAGCACCCTGATTTACAATACTGTTTATGATGGGGTTTCATACATACAAACACTACCCCCACCACAGAGTGTCCTGTCTCAGGTCCCTTCCATCTCACCCGGCTTTAGTAAGCTCAGTTCTGTAGACCAGTTCTCAGGTCCTGTTGTCTTTGACCATCTGTTCGACCCCTTACTGTGTTTTTGTATCTCCCAGAAGAGGGATCATGCCGGTTTTGGTTTGTTGGTGTGTTTTTGGTTGTGAGGCCACGACCAGCCATGCTCAGGGGTCAGTTCCCGCCACACAGTCGAGCACCTTAATGCCCTGTACCACCTCTGGCCCCTGCTGATAGTTTCTTGATTTTGGTTTCTGTCTCACCACCGTCTCTGGCCTTTTCCTTCTGATAAATCCACATCCTCACCATACTTCTTCCCAGGCTCCCAATTTTTAAATACTTTTATATCTAGAAACCTTCTTGTCCCAGGTTTGTATGTCGCCTTGTTCTTGGTTGTATGTCCTTAAAGCTCTCAAAGAATAAGTGAGAACTTGAGCACTGACTAGTAGTTACGTTGAAGGAATGAGCATTATTTTCCTCGATGTGATGACAGTCTTCACAGTAATTTAGGGAGACACAAACTGAAGTACTTATTAGTGAGATGAATTCCTGAGTGCAGAGCCCCTGAGCATCATCAGGTGTAACCCAAAAAGCCAAAGGGGAAAAGAAAAGAATACTGTCTAGGAGTTGCCAATTTTTTTTCTTTTTTTGGGGGTAGGGGGTGGGCTGTACCTGACAGTGCTCGGGGCTTACTGCTGACTCTGTGCTCAGGGATCACTCCTGCAAACACCCTACCTGCTATACTTCACTGTCGCCCCATGAGTTGCCAGATGTTGAAGGTGCAGAAGCTCGCTTTGCCTGACCTCACTTGTGGATATTCCATATTAGAAAGAGCAGCCAAAGGAGACTCAGGCTATGTGTGTTCAGACACCCAAAAAGGGGCCCCTTGTGAGGCTGCCTTGGCTTCTGGGTGGAAGAAACGTGTCTGTAGTTAAACTTCCACTTCTCAGTGGAGGTGCCCAGGGACTCTGCCTGTTCGTAGGGGCCACTCCCTGTACTTCACTGGCCTTCCTGGGGGCCCCCTTGCGTTGCTCACAAGCAGCTCGTGTGCCTGTGTTATGATGGCCACGGCAGGTGCTGGCACAGGTAGGAAGCCAGTGCCGAGGGTGGGAATGGAAAGAGAGCAGAAGGCTTTGACGCTGCTTGCGTCCATGGACTGTAGTCACGGAGGGTAGTAGAGAATGTCTCGGCCGCAGCACTGTGACCTGCGCCCAGCCACCGCCTGCAGAGAGGAACCTGCTCTGGCTCCCTGCCGGAGAATTTTCCAGCATGTGCCCGGGGTATAGCGATAACAAACTTACAGAGTTTTGCTTTCTGTCACCAGTTAACCGGCCTGTTCCAGTTCACTGTCAGACTGGCCTCCGAGACTGAAGCTCGCTTTACCTCCGTGGAGAGGATTAACCACTACATCAAGGTCAGGTTGCCACAGGGCATGGGGGCACAGCCAGGTGGAAAGCTTCTTGTTTGCTTTGCTCCTCTTGGCAAGACGTGGGCCCAGTTGTCTCCCCAGCAGCGGTGGCATGGAAGAGAAAATATCATAGATGTGTCTAAATGTTTTTGTGAATTGTGTCTGATTAAGAACTTAGGATCTGGGGCCGGAGGCGATAGCCCAGCGGGTAGGGCGTTTGCCTTGCACGAGGGCGGCCCATGCCGGCCCGGGTTCGATCCCCGGCATCCCATATGGTCCCCGAGCACCGCCAGGAGTAACTCCTGAGTGCAGAGCCAGGAGTAACCCCTGAGCATCGCCAGGTGTGACCCGAAAAAAAAGAACTTAGGATCTGAGCATGGGAGATAGTGCAGTGGGCAGGGCTTTTCGCCTTGCACACAGAGGACCCGAGCACCGCGTATGGGTCCCCTGAGTCCTACCAGGAGGTTTCCTGAGCACAGGGAGGAAGTAAGCCTGAGCACTTCCAGTGCCTGAGCGATTTACTGCCCCCTCCCAAATAAACAAACAAAAAAGAACTTGGGTTCATTAGCCAGTTTACAAAACCTTCATTTTGTTAGTTTGGTTCAGTCAACAAATGTAAGTTTGCCTGCCATTGATTTTGTTTGGGGGCTGGTCACACCCTGTGGTGCTCAGGGCTGACCCCTGGCTCTGCGCTCAGGAATCACTCCTGGCAGGCTCGGGAGACCATAAGTTTGGGGTGTCCGGGATTGAGCTCAGGTTCGAGGCAAGGCAAATGCCTGCTGTGCTCTCTCTACCTGCGAGTGTTTAAAACCAAGTCATCCCTTCCCTCCCCAGGACTTGTTACAACTCGAGAAGTCTGTCCCTCTTAACGCCTTTTAAGTTGTTTCTTATGAGGTTGAATTCCACCATTGGAAACCATTGTTTTAAACCCAAAGGAAAGAAATGAGGAAACTGATACTCATTGAGCTTCTGATCAGATCCTGGAGGAAATGTGAACTCTGTTGGCTTCAAGTGGGATTTATTTCAAAGAGTTTCCACAAACCTGCTGTTGGAGAGGGATGGAGGCCCTCAGGCTCTCCAAGGCAACTTGGCGGGAAGAATTCCTGACAACAGAAGTGGTCTTGGGGTGGGAGCAATAGCGCAGCAGGGGAGAGTGTTTGTCTTGCACACAACCAGCCCGGGTTCGATCCTCAGCAACCCATCCAGTGTGGAATGATTCCTGAGTACAGAGCCAGGAATAAGCCCTGAGCATGCCGAGTGTAGGGCAAAAACAAAAACAAAAAAGCAGAAGTAGTCTGAAGGTCACAGTCCACCCCTGTAGCTGCTTAGTAGGCCCTGGAAACTGCCAAGTGGAAACGTGATCGCCACAGTGCTGTGTCTCGGTTAGTTCATGGTAATGAGCTGGCTCAGAGATGGAGCCCAGTGGTAGAGCACATGTTTCACATGCCGGAGGCCACAGATTCAGTCCCTAGCATCAGCTGAAATAGATTCCGTTAAATAAGCATTTGCTACCTTGGAGTAGCTGTGACAGTGGTCTTTTTTTCTTTCACATCATACCCAGTGATGCTCAGGGGTTACTTCTGGCTCTGTACAGGAATTACTCCTGGTAGTGCTTGGGGGACCCTTTGGGATGCCAGGAATCAAACCTTCGTTGGCCATGTGCAAGGCAAATGCCCTACCCGCTGTCCTATGGCTCCAGCCTGCCAGGGCCGTCGTGGCCTGACTTGTCCTTGCAGAGCTGTACAGCACCCGAATCTGCAGGCATTCTGAACCGGCCTCTTCTCTCTCCCCAGACTCTCTCTCTGGAAGCACCTGCCAGGATTAAGAACAAGGCTCCTTCCCCTGACTGGCCCCAGGAAGGAGAGGTGACCTTCGAGAATGCAGAAATGAGGTACCAGGAGAACCTCCCGCTAGTCCTGAAGAAAGTGTCCTTCACCATCAAACCTAAGGGAGAAGATAGGCATTGTCGGCCGGACAGGATCAGGTGCGCGCGCGCGTGTGTGTATAACTGTCTGTCTGTGTGCATGTGTGTATGTGTTCATGGGCGTGTGTGCCCACATGCACACAAAGACCTTTCTGCAGATACCTCCAAATGTGTGTGTGTCTGGGTGTCTGGGTGTTTGTGTGTCAGTGCTGTCTTTCTGAAGATACCTCCACGTGTGTGTTTGTGTGTGTGTCGGTGTCTGCCTGTCTGCAGACACCTCCAGGCTGCTCTGACTGGGGCCACCCATGACTTTCTCTCCATTGACCTTCACTCTCTTACCACTCCAGAACAGCTCACCATGCCATGAGGGCCAGGGTCTTGGGATTCTGTGAACCAACTTTTAAGTTTACTTTCAACCCTGCTTTTATGACATTTTTCTAGTCATGAAAATATTCCTTTGGAGCCAGAGTAGTACAGGGTTTAAGGTATTTGCCTTTCATGTGGTGGATCAATTTCTCATACTGTGTGGTTCCCCGAGCACAGAGCCAGGAGTAGCCCCCCAAGTACAACCAATTGCTGCCCCAAACTCCTTGCTCCCCAAAGGAGTATCCCTTCTTGGACCAAGTAAATGATTCGTTAGAGGGGCCAATGAGATAATACAGTGAGTCGGGCTCTTGCCTTGAACTTGGTCAACCCAGGTGTGGTCCCCGACATCCCATATGGTCCCCTGACCACTGCAAGAAACACTTCTGAATACAAAGCCAGGAGTTAACTCCTGAGCATTGCTGGGTGTGGCCCCAAAAACAAAACAGAAGGCAGAAGGAATGACTTTTAAAAGACTGGAATATGTGTTTTGTATGTAGGAGCCCTAGTTTGGATCCCCAGTACCTGAGGGTCCCAGAGCACTGCCACTGTGGCCACAAATGAATGGCTGAATGAGCTTTATCAAGTCTATGCCTTTGCAGTGAAGAAGACCTGGGAGAGGTCACATTATTAATCATAGAAATGCATTACTCACAGCCAAAATCATAGAAATGCATTACTCACAGCCAAAGAGATAGTGACAGGGCAAGGCACTTGCCTTGCATGCGACTGACCCCAGGTTCTAACCCTGGTACCACATATGGTTACCCCCAAGCCCTACCAGGAGTGATCCCTGACCTTGGGGCCAGGAGTATGCACTAACTACCTCCAGGTTTGGCCCAAAACACACACACAAAATTTTTTTAAAAGATATATCAGCTCTATGCCTTTCAGATTTCTTGGGTCAAGATTTGGAGTCATTTTATGTTGGAGAAATAGTATAGCAGTTGGGCAGTCACCTAGCATGCCGCCAACCTGGCTTCAATCCCTGGCATCCCATGTGGTCCCCTGAGACTGAGCAATGAGTGATCCTTGAACACAGGACCAGGAGTAAGCACTGAGGGCTGTCCAGTGTGAACCAAAACACAAATGAACAAACAAAAGTAATTGAGTCATTTCCCCCTTTTCTTTTTGAATAACATTTCAGATATTGAGTGTTGCCTTCATTTTCTTACCTGCATACAGAGGGTTCTATGCTTCAGCCATAATTCATATTCCCTGACCTGCATTTTCCTGGCATAAAAACTTTTCTAGCTGTTAGTTTTGTAGTTTTGCCTTCTAAAAAGTGCCTTGGGGGGCTGGAGGGATAGTCCAGCAGGGAGGGCATTTGAATTGCATAGAGCTGACCCAGGTTTGATCCCTGGCATCCCATATGGTCCCCTGAGCACTGCCAGGAGTAATTTCTGAGTGCAGAGCTAGGAGCAACCCCTGAGCATCTCTTGAATGTGAGGAAGGAAGGAAGGAAGGAAGGAAGGAAGGAAGGAAGGAAGGAAGGAGAGGAGGGAGGGAGGGGAGGGAGGGGAGGGGAGGGAGGGGAGGGAGGGAAGGAAGGAAGGAAGAGTGGAAGGAAGGGTGGGTGGGTGGAAGGAAGGGGTGGGTGGGTGGGGCTTTTAAAAATAAATAAATAGGGGCCAGGCGATAGCCCAGCAGGTAGGCGTTTGCCTTGCACGCAGATGGCCCATGCTGGCCCGGGTTTGATCCCGGCATCCCAAATTGTCCCCGAGCACCGCCAGGGAGTAATTCCTGAGTGCAGAGCCAGGAGAAACCCCTGAGCATTGCCAGGTGTGACCCAAAAAGAAAATAAAAATAAAAATAAAAATAAATAAATAAATAAAAAGTGCCTTGGACCCAAGAGACAGCTCAGTGGGGGAGTGCGTGGAGGCCCTTGGTTCAGTTCTTGGCACTCTGTGATCCCCTGAACACTGCTGACTGTGACCCCCAGACATAACCAGGTATGGCCAATAATGATGATAATCATAATAGGAGCTGAGAGATGGCTCAGTGGGTCAGGTGTTTGCGTTGCACACAGCTGACCTGGTTCAATTCCTGGCACCCTATATAGTCACCTGAGCCCCACCAGGACTGATCTGTGAGTGCAGATCCAGGAGTAAGTCATGAGCACCACTGGGTGTGGCCCCCAAACAAAATAATCAATAATAGTTATTAATTAACTATTATTAATAATTAATAATAATTATCCATTAAATATTAATAATAATTATTAATTAACTATCATTAAAAATTAATGATAGTTATTGATTAATAATTCCCATTGTTAATGTAATTAATAATAACTATTATTAATGTTATTAATAATGATTAATCACATTATATATTTTTTGTGCCAGCAAAAAATACATAAATCTCTTATTGCAATGGCCAGTGATATTGGTAAGGGAGAAAGGAAGTTATTTCCTAACTGAGATAATTGTTTCATGTTATATAAGACACTGCCTCTAGATTTTTTTTTTTCATTTTTGGGCCACACCCAGGGTGCTGAGGGCTTACTCCTGGCTCCGTGCTCAGGAATCACTTGCTCTGTGCTCAGGGGCCATGTGCGGACCCAGTGTTGAACCAGGCTCAGCCTTGTGCAAGACAAATGCTTAACCCTGCACTATCTCTCTGCTGCACCTCTGGATTTTTTTCACACCAGAGAGAATGTTAGCTAGGGGGCTGGAGCAATAGTACATAGAGTGAGATGTTTACCTTGCACTCAGCCAGCCAGGGTTCAATTCCAGCACCATTTCTGGTCCCTTGAGCCCATCAGGGGTAACCTCTGAGCACAGAGCTGGGAGTAAGCCCTGAGTACTGCCAGGTATGGGCCAATGACAAAGAGAAAAAGAAAAGAATGGAGGTGACCGGGCCCAAAGCTCTGAGCGTGTCCTCCCCCAAATCCCGCTTCCCTGACTCCCAGTCAGATTTCCCACCCCCTCAGAGCTCTGCCTGTGTCCTGCCTCCTGCTGAAGGCATGGAAGGCGCACCACCGTAGTCACAAAGTACTTATCTTGTGGGATTCTGTCTTTTTGTTTTGGCGGTGCTGGGGTTAGAACCCACCTCACACCTGCGAAAGCTGCTCTCTCTGCCACTGAGCCCCAGACCCCGCCCTCACCAAATCCTAGTAGTGACAGAGGAAAAATTAACTTTCACTATCCTGATTTACAAAATCTAAACTCTAAATATGCTTTTTCCGAGGCTCAGAACCCCAGGTCCTGCTAAGATCACCATACAGGGAGACCTTTCTGACCAGCATGCTATATCAGAGGGAAAGGGCCTAGATTCCGAGAACAGCATCTTCCTGTGTTTAAGTGGGTCCACTTGACCTACCGGAGCTCCATTCCTTTCTTAGCTTAGAATGTAAATCACTCCCTCAGCACTGAGGGGGAAAGGCGGAGCAATAGCACAGCGGGGAGGGCATTTGCCTTGCACTCAGACAACCTGGGTTCAATCCCAGGCATCTCATATGGTTCCCTGAGCACCGCCAGGAGTAATTCCTGAGTGCAGAGCCAGGAGTAACCCCTGAGTATCACCAGGTGTGACCCAAAAAAAAAAAAAAAGTTTCTGAAGGACATGGGACAATGGTGGAGGGAAGCAAACACTTGGTACAGGGTGTGGTGGAGGAATGTTTTACTATGAAAACATTTGTCTTTTGTATTGAAGCAAGATAGTTTTTATTGAATGCAACTTACTTAGGAAGGTAGGAGTGGGGGAGGAGGAAAGGAGTAAGTGTTTAGGGGGGAACACAGGCTTGAAAGAGCAAACAATGGGGCCAGAGCAATAGCCCAGCCTTAGGCGTTTGCCTTGCGCTGCTGGCCTGTGCTGGCCGGGTTCGATCCCCAGCATCCCATATGGTCCCCTGAGCACCGCCAGAGAGTAATTCCTGAGTGTAGAGCCAGGAGTAACCCCTGAGCGCCACCTGGTATGACCCAAAAAAAAAAAAAAAAAAAAAAAGAAAGAGCAAACAAGCAAAGAGACATGGAGATAAACCAGAGAGGTACGTGCAAGCCAAGAATAGTCTTGTTAAACCTGAAGTGCCGGGGCAGAGCAATAGCACAGCCGGGAGGGTGTTTGCTTTGTCGCGAGTCAACCAGGTTCGATCCCGGCATTTCATATGGTCCCCAGTACATCCAGAAGTAACCTCTGAGCATTGCTGGGTGTGGCCCAAAAAAAACAAAAAAAAAAAAAAAACAACCCTGCAGTGCCTAAAATAAATTTTAAAGACCTCTCTTGCCTCCTCCTGCCCAGTTGCCGTCCCTATGACTGGGAAAGGGGCTGCCAGCGAGGAGCCAGAGAGCTGTTCACATCAGAGAAGGCCTCACTGCCTCTCTGGGAATGGTCTACCTCATCCAGGCTCCAGATCCTCCACTCGTGACCAGTGTCCAGCTCTCTTTGGAAGGGGAGGGTGCCTCCGGGTTCCCTTGAAGTGTCTTGACAGGGGTCCTGCCCAGGGTGTGACTGCTGCCCCCGACTAAGGCGGGTATTGTCCCTCCACTGCTAGCTGACAAAGTGCAGCAGCTCTTGAGTAGGTCATGGTAGCAAGAGGGCCTTCGGGGCGCGTGTCCTGCTGAGGGCAGGAGCTTCAGCTGCTCCAAACAGGCGCCTTACCGTGATGACAAAAGGTTTTCAGTTGTTGAAAAGTAGCGAGGGCTGTGTCGGACATTGTGTGTATACAGCGCCCATAGTTTGGATTGTGTCGGTCCTTGGATGGAGGCATTTTCCGTTCTGTGAACCTGCCCCAGGAGAGCATCTGAGGTCGAGGCCAAGGCTGAGCGTGATGTGTGCTCCATGCCATTGTTGTAGCAAGTCTGAGGTAAATAAACGCCCAACACTGCTGCAGGGTGGTTGAGTGAGACTGTAGCCACCAGAGGAAATATGTCAGCTGCTAGCGTTGTAGTGTAAAAATTATTTTAGCCTTGGGTTTGATCCCTGGACCCTAAAAAAAAGGGAAGTGGTTTTTAATAATATGGTTGAGTGTTACATAATGCGAAGAACTTTTTTTTAAGTGCTTCAGCTATTGTGTCCTATCATGATCTCAGTTTGTGAAAAAGACTGAAAGGCCCAGTGCGGGAGCAGTCACAGCGGTGAGGTTTGCGAGATGGAGTTATTATCTGAATTACTTACATAATTGTTCACGTGGAAATTAAGAAAGCCGTTAGATTTATAATTCCTATGCAACTCCTTAGTCTATCTCCTAACCTATTTTTTATTATTTTGGTAAGGGGCAGTCCAGGGCCTCGAACCCAGGGCCTCACGTAGACGAGGCCCGACCCACCCCGGCCACCAGCCGTGCTCTTCCCTTCAGCACCTTCCCTTCTGTGTCAGAGAACTTTGCACAGCTGCTGCCGGGCCATGCAAAGTCTTGTTGTGGGTCTTTCTTGCCTATAGTCGCGTCAGAGAAGAGCGAAGACCCCGGTTTCTCCCTCCTGACTGTGAGAGGTGTCGGGTCTCCTCAGTGACCTCAGAAGCACTGGAGCCCCTACGTGCCTACACTTGAGGCGCAAAGGAGCCCATTTACTGGGCGCTCCTGAGGTGTCCTGCGTCCTCTCTCTCTTCTCAGGCCAAAGCCAAAGCGTCAGCACTTGGTCGACAGTCACTGCGACAGGGATCTTCATTGGTCTTTCCTGTTTCTGGCTCTTGTTTCATGCATGATCTCGCTCAAGAGATAGTGACTGAGATAAAATCAGGCAAAATAATGATCCACTAAAGTAGGTGCATGCTAATCATGATCTGCTGAGGTAGAAAAGCCCAGAGAGAAGAGCCCAGCATGGTGGTCACAGATGTGGCGCGTTGAGCTCCTTTTCCTTCCTGGCCTCTCCCTCAGGCAAGTCTTCCCTGGGGATGGCCCTGTTCCGGCTGGTGGAGTTGTGCGGAGGCTGCATCAAGATCGACCGGGGTGAGGATCAGCGACATCGGCCTTGCCGACCTCCGCCAGCAAGCTGTCCATCATCCCGCAGGAGCCGGTGCTCTTCAGCGGCACTGTCAGGTGAGGGCCTGGGGCCGGCCTCTCCTACCCGCTGGCTGCGGGACCTGGAAGATCCTGGCGCTTTCCCTCTGCACCTCACACTTCCCTTAACTGCTGGAGTATGTGGTGCCGGCAGCTCCCCAGTAGCACCAGCCATTTCATTAACGGGATTAGGTCCTGAAGCATGCTGGGAAAGAGAGGTCAGCTGGGAGCTCTGCCTCTGCTCTGTGGCTTTGCCCCTCCTCCACTCATGTCGTCATCCATAGATGGGGGGGGGGGGCGGTGTTCCAGGAGCCAGAGAGCAGTTGCAGCGCGGAAGGTGCCTGCCATGCTTGCGGCGATGCCAGTTCAGTCCCAGCTCTACAAATGGTCCTTGAGCATTGCCAGGTGTAGCCCCAAGATCCTCCAGAAGAACATAAATATGGAATATTCTGAAGACTCTGATGAATAAATTCATGCCAGTTGTCCTAGCTCAGAGCCTGGGATGGGCGCCCTCATCCCCCGTAGGGCAGCCACCCCTGTTCCCTCTGGCCTCTCCACCCTGCCGGACACTCCCATTCTCAGCTCTCAGAGGGCTTTGGGCACTGTGGCTACTCTTCAGTTTCCTGTATCTTCCCCCACCATCAACACTCAAATGATGCTTCTTTCTAAACTCATGCCAACTGTGCCAGAAATAAGCGTCGTCTTCATGAGCCTGAGAGATAGCAGAGGACAGAGCTTTGCGAGAGCCTCACATGTGGGCCCACCGTGCGTGGTGCCTGGTGCTCCCATGAGCACATCAGATGTGGCCCAAAACCAAATATATATATATGTATATATATATATGTATATATATATATGTATATATATGTGTGTATATATATATATATATATATATATTTAATTTTAAAGAAAGCAGGGTCAGGGGCCAGAGAAATTATACACAGGGTGTAGGGTGTTTACCTTGAATACAGCTGACTCGGGTTTAATCCCGCCCCCCATGGCCCCCCCCTCATATGATACCTTGAGCCTGCCCGGAGTAGTGCCTGAGCACAGAGCCAGGAGCTAAGTCTTTGTGCACCATCGGGTGTGGCCCAAAAAACAAAAAATTGAAAAATGGGCCTGAGCGATAGTACAGTGGGTAGGGCATTTGCATTGCATGTGGCTGACCCAAATTCAACCCCTGGCATCCCATATGGTCCCCTGAGCACTGCCAAGAGTAATTCCTTTGTGCAGAGCCTGGAGCAACTCCTGAGCATCACTGAGTGTGACCCAAAAAGCAAAAGAAAAAGAAATAGAGTCAGCGGGATAGTACAGAGGAGAGGGCACTTGCCTTGCATGTGGCCAACCTAGGCTCAGCCCACCTCGCCCACCTCGCCCCCCACTCCCCAGCACCACACGTGGTCCCCTGAGCCCCTTCAGAAACAATATCTGAGCACAGTGCCAGGCATGGCCCCGGCACCGACTGATTAGGGCTAAAAAACAAATAAATGGAAATCCATCTTCTTGATCTATTAAAGTAGGGAAACTTTAATAGGAAGGAAACTATTAAAGTATGAGATGTTTTTCTGTGTTCTACCTTGACGCTTTAGCTTCTACTCCGTAAGTAATCCTTTCCTTTTCCATAATTCATATTACTCCAACGCTGCCTCTCCTTCAAAATAAAAACAGCTCTAACGATATAGCTGACCTAGATGGGACTTCCTTTTTTTTTAATCAGCCTAAAATTGATTCATCCATTTCCTCTTCCATTTTTAGCAGTTTCGGGTGGGGGTGCAGGGGGAGAGAAAATAACTTAATTTCAAATAATGGGACAGTGTTTGGACTTTTCTTAAAAATGAGGCCCTTTTCCCAGCCAGTACACCACCTTGCCTTTACTTTAGAAACAGTTTGAACTCACTGATTCTAAGAGGCTTGGTAGATACTCTGCATTTTTACCTTCCTTCTTTTCTGCCTTCTCACCTTTCTTCTTGCCGGTGGTCAGCGCTTCTGGCATTTCTCTAAAACATTGATGAATGTGGCCAGCCTGGGGTGGGTTTGTTGCTTCCCTAAGATAATAAGACCACACTAGCCATAGCAGAAGAGACTCTCGTCCAGTTAAAGGTTTTTAAAAACAACAGGGGCCAGAGCGATAGCCCAGCGGGTAGGGCATTTGCCTTGCACGTGGCTGGCCTGTGCCAGCCCGGGTTCGATCCCCGGCATCCCATATGGTCCCCGAGCACCGCCAGGAGTAATTCCTGAGTGCAGAGCCAGGAGAAACCCCTGAGCATTGCCGGGTGTGACCCAAAAAGCAAAAAAAAAAAAAAAGTTGCCAGGTCTGCTCTTCCTGGTTCCCATAAGTATTTTTTTTTTTTAAATTTTTGTGTTGTTTGGGGGCAACATCCAATAGTCTTCAGAGCTTGCTCCTGGCTCTGTACCCAGGGGACATCTCTCCTGCAGGGCTTGGGGAATCCTAAAGGATGCCGGGATTGAACCCAGGTTGGCGTATGCAGCCTGTGCAGCAGGTGCTCCTGGAGCTAGTGGGAGGGGACCAGCCTGTGTGTGCTGCTGCCGGGTCTGCAGAAGAGGCACAGCGCTCAGCGAGCTCATTTGAATTCATGTAGATTTTTGTTTGTTTTACTTCTTTCCCACTTACCTTGTTGACTGTTTTGGGCCACACCAGTGGCGCTGCTCAGGAGTATCAGCCCTACTGGGCGGTGGCAGCTGGTGCTGTTCAGAGGACCCTCAGCAGAGGTGGGGGGGGCGAACCCCAACCTCTCACCTGCAGAACTTACCTTTGGCCTGTTCACTGTTGCTCTTTTTTTTTTTTTTTTTTTTTTTTTTTTTTTTGCTTTTGGGCTACACCCAGCGATGTTCAGGGCTTCTTCTGACCCTGTCCTGTACTGGGCTGAGAGTCACTTCCAGCGGTGCTAAGAGAACCAAGTAGAGCCAGGGATGGACCTCCTGAATGCAGATCAGCACCCAGAACTTTCTTACTTGGCCTTTTTCACCACAGCTTTTTTAACACCCTATTTTTGTTTCTTTTTTTTATGTTTTTTGGGGGTACAGTTGTCAAGAAGGCACATTCAGTGGTGCTCAGGGTTTACTCCTGGCTCTATGCTCAGGAACGCTTTCTGGTAGTGCTTATGGGGCCTTATGTGGTGCCAGGTGATGGCCACGCACTAGGCCTGCGCCTTCACCTGTGCACTCTCTCCGGCCCACCTTTTGCACTCTCTTTATTTGAGGGGACAAGCCTCTTTGAGGTGCTGAGGCTGTGCATTGCTGAAACCAACCCAGGACCTTAAATCCTGCGGGACTCACTCTACCACTGAGCCTCATCCCTGGGCCCTTAGTTTATGTTTAACACATTCGGCACAAAAACAGCCTTGGTTCTTTACTGTTGTTGGCTTTTTTTCCAGAGGGAAGGCAAACCCACTGGGGTGATGGGGTAGTCCCGAATACCATCACATCCCTATCTTCAGTCTTTGCAGTGAATCACCAGCCTTGAATTGCTGGGAGCACCACTTGGAAGACTCCCCAAAAAGAGAGGGCCCAGAGCAATAACTGGAAGGGCTGGAGCACATTGTGAAGGGGCCCAGTCCTCTAGGGTCTCCTGAGCACTGAGCCAGGAAGACTCCCGTCCCCGCCAAGCACCACTAGGTATGGCCCACAGACAAAAGCAATAGAAACTAGAAGGATGTCATCAATCCCACCACCAGTGTCCGCTTCCCTCCACCGGTGTTCCCAGATTCCCTCTCCTACCCCCGCCCAAGCCCCAGCCTGCCACCTTGACTGGCACCTTTTAAATTTGGTCATTAAGGTTTGGGTTTGGCAGTTTCAGCGTGGTTGACTCTGGCGGCGTGGATATTTAACTCTGTCATTCCTTGTTGTGAGGCTCTGCTGGGCTAGAACCCGCCATGCCTCCCAGTGCCTCCTGAATGGCTGGGCACAGGGAAAGCAAGGAGCAGCTCTGCCCCAAGTCTGAGAGTCTCTGGATAAGCATACCTGGGCGGATTGAGAAAAAAAACTGCTGCAGGGTGGGTGTTGATGATCCGGGCTGTGATGGGCTGGTCTGCTGGGTGGAGTTGTGACGGAGGAAGAGCCTTGCCGTCACCAGTTGACCTGGGTCTCCTTGGTCCTTGCCCCCACTGCTGCTCTCAAAATTCCCCCCTTCACTCTCTTTCCTCTTCCTCTGTATACTCTGGGGCCAAGTGTTGCAGACTCTCAAAGATAAATAAAATTTAAAAAATAATAAACTAGAAGAATGTATGGTAAATGCTAGCAAACAATCTGATCAGAGATCATCAGAACACAAGCTGGTTTTGTTTCTTCATTTTTCTATAACACATAAAATGTGTTATAGTGTATAGTTTCAATATAGCTGGTAAATTTACCTGTTCCACATTCGGACTTCCCTCTCGTCACAACTCTACCCAGCAGACCAGCCCATCACAGCCCGGGTCATCAACACCCACCCTGCAGCAGTTTTTTTTTTTCTCAATCCGGGCCAGGTATGCTGATCCAGAGACTCTCAGACTTGGGGCAGAGTTGCTCCTTGCTTTCCCTGTGCCCAGCCATTCATGAGGCACTGGGAGGCATGGCGGGTTCTAGCCCTGGCCCACCACCCCAGCAGAGCCTCACAACAAGCCAGACGACCTCCCCACTCCATGGGGCCGCCATTTTCCACATTTGGACTTCCCTCTCTTCAGAACTCCACCCAGCAGACCAGCCCATCACAGCCCGGCTCGCGCACTGCACGCGGTTCATCAATAAATGCTTTATTTAGAGGTGACTACAAGAGTGTGCCTCCCATACAGCAAGCCTGGCAAGCTTCTCGTGTCGTATTTGATATGCCAAATACCAGTAACTATTATATTAGGTCATTCCCATGACCTAATATAATGGTTTGAGACTTTATGTTCCTGTAGCAAGCAGGTGCCCTTGGCTTTACTAGCATGAGACAGGACATATGGAGATGTTACTGGTGCCCGCTCGAGCAAATAGATGATGAATGGGAAGATCGTGATCATGATCGTGATCGTGATTTTTCTATAACAAACCGTGTCCCCGACGTGATTCATTCTAATGGAGTTTTATCAGGGAGGAAAGTGGGGCTCAGTCTGTCCCAGGTGTCCCTGCATGGGGAAGCCCGTCCGCCTCCAGGTGTCTGTGGGCTACCGGCGCCCTTTCCAACAGGGTGCTGCTTGCATACACTGGGCTTGGCGCAGCTGCCTCCGTAGGGCCTCACAGAGCCTCTCTCGCCGTTTCTCCCCAGGTCCAACTTGGATCCTTTCACGCAGTACACAGAGGACCAGATCTGGGACGCCCTGGAAAGGACGCACATGAAAGAATGTGTAAGACGAGGCGGGAGGAAGAGTGTGCAGGAGTGCAAAGAGAAAACTGGGCTCCCCCCCCCCTACCCCTACCCCCGGTCCATACTGCCTCTTCCTGTCTCATCCGGCTTGGCTTGGCCTGCTCCAGGACATTCGTGGGGCCATGCTGCAGAGCCGGGTTCCCCAGGCATGATAGAGAGCACCAAAGCTGACCTCTCCGCCGGGAATGTAGCTCAGCACTTACCTGGCGTGTGGGAGGCCCTGAGTTTCATCCCAGTAGTGTGTGTGTGGGGGGGGTATGCCACCCACACGGCAGAGCCTGGCAAGCTACCCGTGTCGTATTTGATATGCCAGATACCAGCAACAATTTTATTGTTCATTCCCATGACCTGATGGATGAATGGTTTGAGGCTCTTTATGTTCCTGGAGCAAGTATGTGCCCTTGGGCTCTACTAACATGAGACAGGACATATGGAGATGTTACTGGTGCCCGCTCGAGCCAATCGATGATGAACAGGAAGACAGTGACAGTGATAAAAGTGTGCGGGGGACCCTGAGGACCGCCTGGGGTGGTCCTAGTGTCTGCTGGGCCTGAGTAGATACTCTCAGGTCAGGTGGCCTTTGTTTTTTAAAGAAAATGAAGGGGCAGTGGCTGGAAAGATAGTGCAGCTGCCTGGTAGGGCGCTTGCCTTCCGTGCAGCCGACCCAGGTTTGATACCCGGCATCCCCTATGGTCCCCTAACTGCCTCTCAGAGTGATCCCTGAACAGAGCCAGGAGTAAACCCTGTGCCCCCCAGGTGTGACCCAAAAAGCAAAAATAAGTAAGGCCCAGAGAGCTGTCTCAAAGGGTGGGAGGGCGTTTTGCAAGGAGCCCGGTTCCACCCCCCACACGCACCCAGGCATTGTGCTCAGATAGCTCCTGAGCTCACTGTGTGTGTCCTCTTAACCAGAGTAAGAAGAAAGTGCCAAAATTAGATTAAAACTACGAGCGTTTTACTTGTCTTTTACCCTTTGGTCTCTCCCTTCTTGCTCCCTAGATTGCTCAGCTACCTCTGAAACTCGAGTCTGAAGTGATGGAGAACGGGGAGAACTTCCTCGGTGGGGAACGCCAGCTCCTGTGTATTGCCCGAGCCTTGCTCCGGCACTGCAAGGTGGGCCTGGGGCGGAGGTGGAGAAGGAGGAAACACACACTCCTGGGCGCTCCTGGAGGGTGTTCCTGGCCCCGAGTTCAGGGGCACCTTTCACTTGTCAAGGGGTGTCTAGAAGTGTTTCTCCATGAACCTGGCACAGTTAAGGATGGAGGGTGGGGCGGGGGTGACTAGCTGTAAGGGCGCTGTATTTTTTGTTTTCGCTTTTAAGGGGGCCACACCTGGGAGTGCCAGGGCCTACTCCTGGCTCTGTGTCCAGGGATCTTTCCTGGTGGACTCAGGTAAACATGAGTTGCCAAGGGGTAGAACCCAGGTCGGCCATGTGCAAGGCAAGAGCCTTAACCTGCTGTACTATCGCTCAGTCCTGCGTTCTACTTTTTATATTGAACTTTCTTTTTTTGTTGTTGCTGTTATTTTATTTTCGGGGCCACACCAGGTGGTGCTCAGAGCTTACTCCTGGCTCTGGACTAGGGGATCACTCCTGGCTGGGCCCAGGGGACCATATAGTGTGCCAGGGAGTGAAGCCGGTTGGATGCATGCATGCCCTCCACACCATATTGTTGCTCTGGTCCCATATATTGAACTGCCTTGAGCTCTTAGTTTCCAGGGGGTGACTTTCGTTTCTGGCCAGTAAGTAGTTGCAGTGCTAGAAGCCGTACGCTTTTAGTACATGTGCTGTCAAAGTGAGCATGAAACCATACTTTTAAAAGTACCAGCATGCAAGTTCTCAAAGCCAGTCCCTTCACTATAAACTGGGAGAGAGAAGCCCTGGAAGGGGACGTGTGTGGTGAGCAGGAAGGGCTGAGCTTGCTGCTCTCTGAGAATCACACGCACGGTCTGTTCACGGAACCCGAACAGACCTTTCTACACAAAGGGTTAAAGTTAGATCCTTTCTGCACAAAGGGACATTTTCCATCCAGCTTAGGAAAACGCAGTCTTTGTTATATTTAAGTAATTAGCTTCTCAGTAAAATCTAGACTCACTAGGAGTGCTTCAGGAACCACTCCTGAAGAGAGTGGTTGGGAGAGGAGGAGCTGGGCGGGACAGTACGGTGGGTTGGGCGCTTGCTTTGCATGTAGCTCACCCCGGTTTGATCCCTCAGAGCCCTATATTGTCCCTAAGCTCACCACAAGTGATCCCCTGAGCGCAGAGCCAGGAGTGATACCTGAACACAGGCAGGTGTGCCCCCAACCCCAGAAAAACAAAGGGATCAGTTGGGGCCAGGGCTGTGGCTTGGTGGTAGACACTTGCCGGGCATGGGTGAGGCCTGGGCTTGCTCGCCCGGCATTAAACGGTAAATAAGGTGAGAATGGGCTGGCGCCCTCGTCCGCTTCTCTTCCCCGCAGATTCTGATTCTCGGCGAAGCCACTGCTGCCATGGACTCAGAGACAGACCTATTGGTCCAGGAGACCATCCGGGAGGCGTTCGCCGACTGCACCATGCTGACCATCGCCCACCGGCTGCACACAGTCCTGGGCTCTGACCGGATCATGGTGCTGGCCCAGGGACAGGTACCAAGTCCCCAGGGGGCCTGGACTCAGGCCGTGGCCGGGAGGGAAAGTGGCCCGCAGCTGGCAGGAGCAAGCTGCTGCGTGGGAGTGGACACTCGGGGCAGCAGCTACAGTCTGGTTGCTCTTGGGTTTTGTTTCGTTGTGTTGTTTTGGCTTTGGGGCCGTGCTGCAATGCTCAGGACTTACTCCTGGCTCTGCACTCAGGGATTACGCCTCATGGTGCTCAGGGGATCATGTGGGGTGCCAGGGATCGAACCTGGGTCAGCCACATGTAATGTGTAAATGCCTGTCCGCTGCACTGTTGCTCCAGCCCCAGTTGGTCGCTCTTGAAAAGCAAGTGACAGATTGAGTTGGGGCAGGAGAGTGACAGCTCCACTGGCTCAGTGTGAGCTCTCCGAGCCGGGAGGCCCTGGTGTGATCCCCAATACTGCATGGTCCCCTGAGCACAGAGCTGGGAGCAGCCCCTGAACACGGCTGAGTGTGGCCCCGAAAGGAAAGAAGAATCTCCTGTAGCTCGTTAAGCTCCCCATGAGCTGCCCTTAGGACATGGCCATGTGACCACAGACAGCAGTGTCCTTGCCAGTGTCTGCAGCTGTGGCTTGTATGGGTCACCCCTAAGGGGCCTTGGACATAATCGTTTGCAGTGGACATTTATGCTGTTCTGGGGCACTGTCGCTCTGCCCGGTGTGGGGGGCTTTGCATTTTGGGTACCCCCAGGTGTGCTCAGGGATCACTCCCAATGGTGCTCAAAGGTCCGTGCAGTAGCTTGGACTGGCGGGCTGAGCCACACGTGAGTGAGCGAGCACATCCCTTCTGCCCCGCGGGCCCCATTCTGATGCTGTTTCCTTCCTCTAGGTGGTGGAGTTCGACACCCCTCCGGTCCTGCTGTCCAACGAAAGCTCCCGGTTCTACGCCATGTTTGCTGCTTCCGGAGAACAAGGTCGCCGTCAAGGGCTGAATCCTCCATCCCGCACCCGCCGCCACCCCAGGCTCTGCCCGCGGGGCAGACCACCCTGCGCCGCCCGCAGCCTTGCCCTTTCCCCACTGCCCCCTTCTGCACCGCAGTTCAGGATCGGCTTGTGTGTGTCACTTTTAGGAAGAGTTCTATTTTGATTATTGTATTTATTCCTCATTTCACGTAAACAGAGTTTAGATTTTGTCCTTACTTGCACTCTTGAGAGGTTCAGGGAACCATTATTATAAATGTATCAGAGGCCTATAATGAAGCTTTATACGTGTAGCTCTATCTCTATTACGATTCTGTACATAGCCTATATTTACAGTGCAGATGTGCGGCGTCTATTTTATATTAGAATCGGCGCTGTGTGATCACGGTGCGGGTTCTTTATCCCGCCCGTACACGTTGCTGTACTGGAGATGTGGTTTTGCTATTAGACTGTAGCAAAGCAGAATTTTGTTCCTATCTCGTGGTTTCTCCGGGGTGTCCCCAAAGGAAGACACATGGTCATCGCAGACCCTCTGGCGGGTGGGGTGGGGAGGTCCCCCAGAGGCCGTTGCTGAGCGCCGTGAATTCTCAGGGCTCCTGCCTCTGTCCTGATGCCACTTGATTGTCAGGAGAGCCGCGGGGCTGAAACCCCAGCACCCCTGTCCCACCCTGTCCCCCTTTCCACTCCCTCTGCGTGTGGGGGGGTCCCTTCCTGCCTTCCTCCCTGGGGCGGTGTCTCGACCCCGCCCAGGCACACGCCTCCAGCCCCGGTGCCCACTGGCCACAGCCCCGAGACCCTGAGCCGCACCCTCGTCCCCCACAGCTCAGCAACAGGGCGCAGGCTGAGGGTGTCCACTGCCCTCCCTCGCTGTGGGTGCCCCCCCTCTCCCCGCCGCTCCACCCCCTCCAGAGTCCGTGACTTCGAGGAGTTCTGCTCATCGGGGTCTCGCACTGGTGTCCAAGTCTTTTTTTTTTTTTTTTTGTACTCTAAAGAGACCTACCTCAGGTTGCTGATGGCCTCGGGGCTCAGGGTGTCCCCCTCCCTGTCCCTCCCCACCTGCCGTGGGGCCAGTAGCTCAGGTGGGCGTGGTCGCTGCTGTCGTCGGTGGAACGGTCAGTGTTGCATGTCGTGACCGACTGGACATCCTGTCGCCTTAGCATGTTTGCCGAACACCTTGTGGAAGCAAAAGTCTTTAAAAAAAGTGAATAAAATTATTTTGGATTTTGTAGCCCTCTGCGTGTTGGAAACTGGGTCTCTGGGAATCGGGAGATGATGCTTCAGAAGGGCTTCAGGGTGCCAAAGGCTCAGATCTGCGGGGCCAGCACCACACACCCGTGTGCACACGCGGGCTGGGACCTTCCATACTGACCCTCTGTCACCTCCTCAGGCTCTGTGCAGTTTGCCAAAGGGTAGGTAGGGGCTGGTGCAACAGTACAGCAGGTAGGGTGTTTGCCTTGCGCTCGGCCAACCCAGGTTCAATCCCCGGCATCCTATATGGCTTCCTGGAGCATTGCCAGGAGTAACCCTTGATCACCCAGGTGTGACCACCCCTATCCCAGAAAAAAAATAAAAGAGGCGGGTGGCTAAGAGAGTGGGTTGAGGTGAAATAACGTCCTCCTAGGCCAGCGGGACAGTGAGTGCACAAAACCATGCGGACAGGTGGTGACCCTTCTAACCCGGCACCCCATTAACTCACTACTGACTGGATACATTAATGGAAACATGATTAATGGCTACTTCCGGTCCCCAAGCACTTGTTCTAGTGTATCAGCGTATGGTGGGTAGGTGGCTAGAGCTTTTCAGCAAATGGCTCTCAACCTCGTGTATGTGTGAAGCAAGATTGTTTATGTTGAATGTGAGGGGAGATGGGGAGTGCTACAGGCTCGAGTGAGAAAAGGGGCTTGTTGAGAATGGAAAAGCAGGAAGCGAGAGATCCATGTCCAGGGGAGAACAGGCTGGAGAGAGCAAGGCAGCTCCTAACTGCTCCGTGTCCAGACTGGCTCTCGGTTTGTGGACAGTGGAAAAATTGTTTCTAGCTCTTTGGTATTGAGTCTGTTTACCACCTCCCAGAAGTCATCTTAAACCCAGCCTTTTCGGGTGGCCTTCTGTCTTGAAAACCCAGAGGCCTGACTCTGCATTTAGAGATCCAGTTTCTTAGCTAGGGAGATAGTACAGGGGTTAAGGCATGTGCCTTGCACACAGCCTGTCCAGGTTCACCCCAAACAGTTCCCAAACACCACCAGGACTGATCCCTGAGCACAGAGCCAGAAGAGAGCATGGATGTGTATGGCCCAAAAATAAACAGTTTTTTTTTAATAGAAGCAAAGAGGACAGGTGGAGGGTGCTTGCCTTCCATGAAGCTGCCCTGACTCAATCCCCAACACCCTTTAAGGTCCCCGCGTCCCACCAAAAGCTATATCCCTAAGCACAGAGCCAGGAGCGCAGCACTGGGAAATCAAGTTTCAGTTTGTGGCCTGGAAGATTGGTTCAAAGAGCCGCAGTGCATGCTTTCAAGCCCAGATGGGATCCCTGCACCACGGGTACCCTGGGCACCTCCCACAGAAAACCCCGAACCTCTCGGTGTGGCCCACAAACAAACAAGGTATTAAGTTTCAGCTGCTCTTATCCCATGTCCAGCATCCAGTGGCCACATGAAACCACCGAGGCAAGGCAGCGCGGAAGCAGGAAGAGACCTGGGATCCGGGGAGAGACCCCAGCCTCCTGCGTGCAGTGCCTTTTGGGGAGAGACCCCAGCCTCCCGCGGCAGTGCTTTAGGGGAGAGACCCCCAGCCTCCTGCGTGAAGTGCTTTTGGGGGAGAGACCCCAGCCCCTCCTGCATGCAGTGCCTTTGGGGGGAGAGACCCCAGCCTCCCAGCGTACAGTGCCTTTGGGGAGAGACCCCCAGCCTCCCGCGCACAGTGCCTTTGGGGGGAGAGACCCCAGCCCCCCTGCGTGCAGTGCCTTTTGGGGGAGAGACCCCCCAGCCTCCCGCGTGCAGTGCTTTAGGGGGAGACCCCAGCCCCCCTGCGTGCAGTGCCTTTGGGAGAGACCCCCAGCCTCCCTGCGTGCAGTGCCTTTGGGGGAGAGACCCCAGCCCTCCCGCGGCAGTGCCTTTGGGGAGAGACCCTAGCCCCTCCCTGCGGCAGGGCTTTAGGGGAGAGACCCCAATCTCCCCTGCGTGCAGTGCCTTTGGGGAGAGAGCCCCAGCCTCCCTGCGGCAGTGCCTTTGGGAGAGACCCCCAGCCTCCCCCTGCGTGCAGTGCCTTTGGGGGAGAGACCCCAGCCTCCCGCGGCAGTGCCTTTGGGGAGAGACCCCAGCCTCCCCCGCGTGCAGTGCCTTGGGGAGAGACCCCCAGCCCCCCCCAGTGCAGTGCCTTTGGGGAGACCCCAGCCGCCTGGCGTGCAGTGCCTTGGGGAGAGACCCCAGCCTCCCTGCGTGCAGTGCCTTTGGGGGAGAGACCCCCAGCCTCCTGCGTGCAGTGCCTTTGGGGGAGAGACCCCAGCCTCCCGCGTGCAGTGCCTTGGGGAGAGACCCCAGCCTCCCTGCGTGCAGTGCCTTTGGGGGAGAGACCCCCAGCCCTCCCGCGGCAATGCTTTAGGGGAGAGACCCCAGCCTCCTGCGTGCAGTGCTTTAGGGGAGAGACCCCAGCCTCCTGCGCAGTGCCTTTGGGGGGAGACCCCCAGCCCTCCTGCATGCAGTGCCTTTGGGGAGAGACCCCCAGCCTCCCTGCGTGCAGTGCTTTAGGGGAGAGACCCCAGCCGCCTGCGGCAGTGCCTTTGGGGGAGAGACCCCAGCCTCCCGCGTGCAGTGCCTTTGGGGAGAGACCCCCAGCCTCCTGCGTGCAGTGCCTTTGGGGAGAGACCCCAGCCACCTGCGTGCAGTGCCTTTGGGGGAGAGACCCCCAGCCTCCTGCGTGCAGTGCCTTTGGGGGAGAGACCCCAGCCTCCCCTGCGTGCAGTGCCTTTGGGGGAGAGACCCCAGCCCTCCCTGCGTGCAGTGCCTTTGGGGGAGAGACCCCAGCCTCCTGCGGCAGTGCTTTAGGGGAGAGACCCCAGCCCTCCCTGCGTGCAGTGCCTTTGGGGGAGAGACCCCAGCCTCCCTGCGTGCAGTGCCTTTGGGGGAGAGACCCCAGCCTCCCCGTGCAGTGCCTTTGGGGGAGAGACCCCAGCCTCCCTGCGTGCAGTGCCTTTGGGGAGAGACCCCAGCCGCCCGCGTGCAGTGCCTTTAGGGGGAGAGACCCCAGCCTCCTGCGTGCAGTGCCTTTGGGGGAGAGACCCCCAGCCCTCCTGCGTGCAGTGCCTTGGGGGAGAGACCCCAGCCTCCCGCGTGCAGTGCCTTTGGGGGGAGAGACCCCAGCCCCCTGCGTGCAGTGCCTTTGGGGAGAGACCCCAGCCCTCCCGCGTGCAATGCTTTAGGGGAGAGACCCCAGCCTCCTGCGTGCAGTGCTTTAGGGGGAGAGACCCCAGCCTCCCTGCGTGCAGTGCCTTTGGGGAGAGACCCCAGCCTCCCTGCATGCAGTGCCTTTGGGGAGAGACCCCAGCCCCCTGCGTGCAGTGCTTTAGGGGGGAGAGACCCCAGCCGCCTGCGGCAGTGCCTTTGGGGGAGAGACCCCAGCCTCCTGCGTGCAGTGCCTTTGGGGAGAGACCCCAGCCTCCCTGCGTGCAGTGCCTTTGGGGGAGAGACCCCAGCCTCCCTGCGTGCAGTGCCTTTGGGGGAGAGACCCCAGCCTCCCTGCGTGCAGTGCTTTAGGGGGAGAGACCCCAGCCTCCCTGCGTGCAGTGCCTTTGGGGGAGAGACCCCAGCCTCCTGCGTGCAGTGCTTTAGGGGGAGAGACCCCAGCCTCCCTGGTGCAGTGCCTTTGGGGAGAGACCCCAGCCTCCTGCGTGCAGTGCTTTAGGGGGAGAGACCCCAGCCTCCTGCGTGCAGTGCCTTTGGGGGGAGAGACCCCAGCCTCCCTGCGTGCAGTGCCTTTGGGGGAGAGACCCCAGCCTCCCGCGTGCAGTGCCTTTGGGGGAGAGACCCCAGCCTCCCGCGTGCAGTGCCTTTGGGGGAGAGACCCCAGCCGCCTGCGTGCAGTGCCTTTGGGGAGAGACCCCAGCCTCCCCGCATGCAGTGCCTTTGGGGGAGAGACCCCAGCCTCCTGCGTGCAGTGCCTTTGGGGAGAGACCCCAGCCGCCTGTGTGCAATGCCTTTGCTTCATGTGTGCTCAGCTCCTTAAGCTGCCTCTGAACCTCTCTGCTTCTCTGCTCTCTGAACCACAGTCAGTACAGGTGGTTTTCAATTCAGGTCCTCAGGTGTGAGAAGCGTACAAGCCACTCTATTTTATTATCAACATTCAGAACAAAAACACGAGTTGGCAGTCAGATAGTAGAGGCATTAAGGCGCTTGCCTCATGTCTCTGGTCCTGGTGCAAATCCCTGGCGCTGCTTATGGTTCACCAAGGATTCCCAGGGATCACTCATGATCAGAGTCAGAATAGGTCCCTGAACACATCTGGGTGTGGTCCAAACAGCACAAAACACAAGTTTGCGAAGTACTTTATTTTCATTTTGGGTCACACCCAGCGATGCTCAGGGTTACTCCTGGCTCTGCTGCTCAGGAGGATCATATGGGATGCTGGGGATTGAACCAGGGTCAGCCACATGCAAGGCAAATGCCCTACCCACTGCACTGTTGCTCCAGCCCATGGACACATACTTAAAGCTCCCAAGTCTCCAAGAGGTGGGTTACTTCAAAACAACCAGCATCCCTCAGCTTAAGAATCAAGAGTCCAGGGGCCAGAGTGATAGCACAGCGGAGAGGGCATTTGCCTTGCACATGGCTGACCCGGGTTTGATCCCCAGCAGCCCATATGGTCCCCTGAGCACCGCCAGGAATAATTCCTGAGTGCAGAGCAAGGAGCAACCCCTTGGCATTGCCAGGTGTGACCCAAAAAGCAAAAAAAAAAAAAAAGCCCTTAAAGGATTTCTTGACTCTCTTGTTCAAACAAAACAGTATATATTTTTAATAGTTTATTTCCTGAGAGGCCAGGGATATGGGTCAGCAGCAGAAAGCTTGCCAGTTGTTATCCACAGTCCCACCAAACCCCCACACCCCCAAAAACCCAACTAAATTTGGGCCAGAGTACAGGAGTAAGGCACTTGCCTTGCATGCAGCCGGCTCCAGTTCAATCCCCATCACCATAAATGCCCCCCATGCACTGCCAGGATGACCCCTGGGCAGAAAGTGAAGAATATGCCCCAAGTGGCCATATGGATGGTACCGTGGGTAAGGTGCTTGCCTTGCACGAATTCCCCAACACCCAACAGTGCTCAGGACTTAGTCCTGGCTCTGTGCTTCAGGATCACTCCATAGAGGGTGTCGGGGATTGAACCTGAGTCCACTACACTGAAGACAAGCGCCCTACCCATTGTGTTGTTGCTGTGGCTGCCTGCCCATTGCATACTTTTTTCAACAACGCCCCCATCATTGGAGTTTTTATAAGGGATTTTTCTCCCCCCTTCAGGACCTTTCAGTTCCAATCACAGAGGGGAGCCCCAGCTCAGGGGGTAGGACTGGGGTGGGGCTTACCCTAGCAGACACGCTCAGGTCTCCTTTTGGGGACAAGCCGCTGTGTATCTGGAGGCCCGTTCCTCGCCTCCCACAAAGTCCCTCTTCAGCCTCGAGAGCACTGGAGAGAGG
>JAJIBD010005304.1:110000-175313 GCA_021461705.1 Cryptotis parvus
CCTTCCCCCTCCATTTTGGCCGAGCCTGGTGGCCCCGCCCAGGAGCTGTCCTGGGGCGACCAGCCATAGCATGAAGAGCCTCACACACGGCTGGGGAAGCTGGAACTCGGCTCGCCCCAGGCCCAGCTGACCATGGGGCTCCCAGGAGGACAGATGGGTTTTAGGAGGGGGCCCACCCCTGGGGTCCCCGAAGCAGCCGGATGAGACTCGCCCACCACACTAGCCACCACCTTCGCTGTCCAGATGCTGACCATGAGGCCCCTAAGTCGTGCGGCGCGTGGTCCATCAAACTAGTGGAAACAGTTATGTCCTTTAATGTACTGCATTCTACGATGTGTAGGAAAGTTAGGCGGGGGGGAGAGATAGAGAGGAGAGAAAAGACATACAGAACCCGCCAAGTAGTTGAGGTGTGGGAGGGGGGAGGGAGGTGGGGACATTGTTGATAGGAGATGGGTTCGGGTGGAGGGGTGGGTTGGAACACTATAGAACCATAACTCTACATGAGCATCTTGCAACTGTATGTCTAAAAGTGGTGTAATAAAATTTGAAAAAAAAGAATTAGGAGTAAGGAAACGTTATTTACTAGTCCCTCCCACTTCATTACCCCGTGTGCGAGGACATGCCCCTAGCACAGACAGGTGCTTAGGCTTGCTTCTCACAATCGAGTTCCTGAATTCCCCTTTTCTATATCTATCAGACCAGTATCTCCACAATGCTCATTCTATCCCTCAAGGCTAAGAACTATCCCCTAAAAATCCTGACTTGTCTGTCATAGAAAACACCTATGACTTGTGGTTAGACTGGTAAATAAATAGGCAATTTACATCCTACAGGAAAGTTTCAAAGCTGAATGCAATATAAATTTCCTTCCTATTTTATATTGAAATCAAATTTAACTGTCCTCTGTAAAAATAGGATGTTTTAGATAAATCAGCACAATATTTTGTTTGGTAATGATACATATTATAGGCTCCAGACGGCAGAGTCTGGCAAGCTACCCGTGTCATATTTGATATGCCCAGTAGCAATTATAGATCTCATTCCCATGGCCTGACGGAATGGTTTGAGGCTCTTTATGTTACTGGAGCAAGCGGATGCCCTTGGGCTACACTAGCATGTGACAGGACATATGGAGATGTTACTGGTGCCCACTCGAGCAAATCGATGATCAATGGGAAGACAGTGATACAAGTGAAGTGATACATATTGAGTTTCTCATAAGTTAAAAAAGGGTCTTCTTAGTCTTTATTAGGACTAAAAAAAATTTAAAAAAGGGTATCACTGTATCACTCTCTTCCCATTGTTCATCGATTTGCTCGAGTGGGCACTAGTAACATCTCCATTAGTCCTGTCACAAGCAAGTGTAATCCAAGGGCATCTACTTGCTCCAGGGACAGGAGGAGCCCGAAACCATTCTTCAGGTCATGGAACTGAGGTCCATAATTGTTACTAGTTTTTGGCATAACAAGTAAATAAAACACAGGTATCTTGCCAGGCTTTACCGTGAAGGTGGTATAGTCTCAGGAGAAGGTTCTCATCTCGAGCATTTACTAATGAAACTTAAAGGGGAAAGATCAGGTCTTCTCTTGGATGGAGCTCTGAGGAACTATGGAGTCTGGATGTTGAGAATGACTGACTGCATGAGGTATGGGTTGCTCTGGCTTGTTGCTAGGCTTACTGGTATCAGTTAAAACCTGTCTAGAACTGTATACAAAGTATAAATGTGAAAGATCTTGGGAAGGACCTTATCCTAAAATTAGCATTCTCTAAGGAAACTGTGGGTCTGGTGTGGGTGGGTCTCTCTCTTCCGGGGCAACTGGCATGGAGGTGGAGGAAAGGGCAGGGCCCAAATCTCCCACTCTGAGTCCGGCCAGCATGGTCTCTCCCGCACATGAGAGCAAACCCTTGGAGTAATGTTGGACTCGCCAGGGGATGGCCGAGCCCCTTAACCGGGAGGTCAGCTCCATGGTTGCTTCAAGGGTAAAATATGAAAATATCTGAGCAGCATATAAAATTTAACATTTTCTGTTGTAAATACTTACTAGAATTACAGAAATTATTATTATTTTTTATTTTATTTATTTATTTATTTATTTGCTTTTTGGGTCACACCCAGCAATGCTCAGGGGTTTCTCCTGGCTCTGCACTCAGGAATTACTCCTGGCGGTGCTCGGGGGACCATATGGGATGCCAGGGATCGAACCCGGGCGGCACAGGCTGGCCACTTGCAAGGCAAACGCCCTACCCGCTGGGCTATCGCTCCGGCCCCAACAGAAATTATTTTTATAGGCCTGATTTTTGTAGGCTAGAAGTCATGTGAGGTTTTAAAGAAATGAAACCTTTGATAAGATTCAGCATCATTTTTTTTTTTTTTTTGATTTTGGGGAGGCCCAGAAAAGGGTCCCAGCAGTTCGGGCCCTTTTCTGGCGCTGTGTTCAGGGGGCCACTCCTCATGGGGCCTTTGGGAGTGAGTATATGTGTATCAGGGATCAAATCGGGTTGGGTGCACTTTCAGTGCAGTGCCTTCCCGCAGTGCTATCTCTCCAGCATCCTTTTATGATTAAAAACCGTCAACAAAATGGGTAGCAGAAGGGGGGGGAGAGGAAATAGGGGACATTGGTGGTGGGAAATGGGCACCGGTGGAGGGATGGGTGCTGGAACACTGTATGACCGAAACCCAGACATGAACATCTTTGTAATTGTATATCTCACGGTGGTATAATAAAATATTTTTTTAAAAAAACGGGTAGCAGAAGAAGGGTACTTAGACATAATAAAGCCCACATGGAAAGTGCGAGGTGACAGGTAGCCAATCACACCCATGGAATAGGTACCAATCAGAATGCAGAAGGGCTCGCCTAGGGGTGGGATTTGGCAGCAAGTGAAAGGTCTCTCTCTCTCTCTCTCTCTCTCTCTCTCTCTCTCTCTCTCTCTCTCTCTCTCTCTCCATCCGCCACTCCCATGCCAGCTCCCTCTCTCCTCCCTGGATCAGTTAGGGCGGCATGCCCAGGCACAGGGCCCAGTACAGGTAGGCCATCTAGGGCCAAGGGCCAGATCACTTTAAATTCCCCCTCCCCCTGAATAGGCAACCAATCAGAATGTAGAATGGGATGACTGGGGGGGGGATTTGCAAGCTCTCCCTCTCCCTCTCCCCTTTCCCCTCCTCTCCTCTCAAGGCAGCTGTCAAGCCACACCTGATGCCCACTTGTCCTTGGTAGGGGAGTTAACCCCCACCACCTGATTTCTCAGGGGATGTGGACTCAGGCTGGAGTGAGGAATTACTATTTGAAGGAGAAGAAAAGCCAGTCCTAGGTCTAACCCAGGTCTTCCGGACTCTTGTCTTTCTTACAGAAAATAATTTCAGGAGGGGCTGGAGCGATGGCATAGTGGGTAGGGTGTTTGCCTTGCACACGGCCGACCCGGTTTGATTCCTGGCATCCCATATGGGCCCTTAAAGCACCGCCAGGAGTAATTCCTGAGTGCAGAAGCAGGAGTAACCCCTGAGCATTGCCAGGTGTGACCCAAAAGAGAAAAAAAAATGAATTTCAGAAGAGACAAACAGTGAAGCAAAAATAGCAAAACTCGGGAGATGTGGGCAATACGTGTGCCTGGGCACCACGTGTGCTTGGCCGCCACATGTGCTGGACACAAGCAGCACATGGGCCCAGGCAGCATCTGCGCTGCTTCCTTGCTCAAGTTGGCTTATATCGGGTTTTCCCAAGCCGCTCCCACGTGGAGCTTTCTGGCTAGGTCAGAGCGGGGCTCTCTAGCTAGGTGGATGCTAAGGGATAGCGTTAGGAGTGGTGGTCTTCTTGGGAGTGGTGGTCTTCTTTGAAATTCATTTCCTTGGGGCCAGAGTGATAGCACAGCGGGTAGGGCATTTGCCTTGCACGCGCCAAGCCAGGTTCTATCCCTGGCATCCCATATGGTTCCCCAAGCACCGCCAGGAGTGATTCCTGAGTGCAGAGTCAGGAGTAACCCCTGAGTATCGCTGGTGTGACCCAAAAAGAAAAAAAAAAGAAATTCATTTCCTTGGCATCATTTCCTCTGTTCCTCCTGGAGCAGATGCCTGGCGGGGGCGGGGTGGGGGGGGAGCCAACTTTTCTGGGTTTGTTGGTGCCAGATGAAAAGTCTAATTAGGCCTTAATGCCTGGCAAATGGGCTTTTTGCAGCCTTGGGATTGGTTTTATTATTTCCAAGGAGTTCTATTGCCATGGAGGGCCCTTTTCTTATCTACCTGCCTATATCACTGCTACATTGTCATCAATCATCTGATAAATGAAGCAACAGGTGTGCCTTGGCCACAATAAAGGATTAATATTCAAGATACATAAAGCACTGGGAGAACTTTTTTATTTCTTTTTCACATTTAAAAAATTTTAATGAGAAAACCAAGGGGACTCAGCCTTTTTCTATGTCAGACCATCAACCATCCAGGGTCCATGGGGCAGAGCCCTGGGTGTAGACAAGCCTGTCTCCTGTCTGCCACCTGCCGACACAGTCAGGCACAAGAGCCACACCTGCAACACTGAGCCACCACAGAGCCTGGCAAGCTACCTGTGGTGTATTCGATATGCCGAAAACAGTAACAATAATGGGCCTCATTCCCAACGTAGAACTTTATAATTTAACTTTTTTCAATAAATATTGGCCTACTTCTTTTAAGGCTCAGGTTTTTCATTCATTCATTCATTCATTCATTCATTCATTCGTTCGTTCGTTCATTCATTCGTTTATTTATTTTGCTTTTTGAGTCATACCCAGCGATGCTCAGGGTTACTCCTGGCTCTGCACTCAGGAATTACTCCTGGCACTGCATCGGGGACCATATGGGACGCCAGGGATGGAATCTGGGACAGCCGTGTACAAGGCAAACACCCTCCCCCGCAGACTATCACTCTGGCCCCAGCACTTTATAATAAAAAAGTATCCAAACCCATAAATAAATGGGAAGAAAAGATGAACAGGAACTTCCTCAAGAAGGTACACAAGTCTTACCACTGCCAGAGAAATGGTCAGATTCAGAACTGATCTCAGAAATACCAGCAGCTGAGTGATATATCCTAGGACGGCTCAGCCTCGACCCGCCAAGATCTCAGTAAAACACGCCGGGAAGGGACCAGTGGAGTGCCCGCCCTGCCAAAGCCCAACACTCCCACCACTGCCAGAGAATCGTTCCAGCTTCAGGACTGATCTCAGAGAGGCCAGAGAGACACCCGCAGTTCATTGTCCCAGCTCCAAAGTCGCCAAAGTGAGCAGCCAAATGCGCAGCCGTGCAACACGTCCAAACAGCACAGAGCTGACAGCCCAGGAGAAACACGGAGAGTAGATGGGAAAATTGAGTAGAAGCCACTAAGCTTGAGTGCAAACACTAACACAGGAGGCGCAACTCACACTTAGTAGCTCAGTAAATTCTCAGGCCATGACTTTAGCAAAACCATTATGAGATTTTTGTTGTAATAAGCCTTGTAAAATAAATTAATTAGTGCCTGCTAAGGGAGCAGGCTTAAGGGCTGGATGGGAAACTGAGGACATTATTGGGGGAAGGACACATGGGTAAATCACTGTGTTTAAATAAAGTAAAAAAAAAAAAGGAAGATATACAAATGGATAAAAGGCATACGAGGGCCGGAGCAATAGCCCAGCGGGTAGGGCATTTGCCTTGCACGCGGCTGGCCTCTGCTGGCCTGGGCTCGATCCCCAGCATCCCATATGGTCCCCTGAGCACCACCAGGAGTAATTCCTGAGTGCAGAGCCAGGAGTAGCCCCTGAGCATTGCCGGGTGTGACCCAAAAAGGCAAAAAAAAAATGCATACGAAAATTGTTCATTGTTGCACTGTTCACAATAGACAAAATCTGGAAGCAACCCAAATGTCCAAGAACAGATGACTGGATAAAGAAACCGCAGTACATATACACAATGGAATATTACTCGGCCCTGAAAAATGAAATAATGCAATTTGCTGCTACATGGATAGCTCTAGAGAATATCATGCTGACTGAAGTTAGGAGAATGAGGCCAACACAGAATGACCTTCCCCTTATGCAGGCTATAAAGAAACATAGAGGGGAATAACAAATGCCCAAAGACAAGAGAAATGAAGAATTTGACAACTGGTCTTTAGTAGGAAGCTCCTCACTTGCTCTGGTGTGGGGCTGGGGAGGGGACAGGGCAAGCAAGAGAACACTAAGACAATGGTGGTGAGGAGTGGTCTCTCGGGAGGAAGGGGTGCTGAAGGGTGGTAAACCAGCAAGCATGAAATCCTGACACTAATGTGAACCATCGCACCTAACGTTTCAATTAAAGTGACTGATGTAGAGGCAGGCTGGGGGATGGGAGAGGCGGGGACACTGGTGGAGGGAAGTGGACACTAATCCAGGGATTGGTGCTGGATCATTGTGTGCCTGAAACCCAACTGTGAATGACTTTTGTAATTGTTGGATTTCACCTTAAAAATGGGTTTACTCTTGTCACTGCTGGTCTTCATGTTCTGGGAAGGTTCTGAGTACCTGCAAAACTTCATACGCTTTTTTCTGACTAGTTTAATGATTTAATTTTCAGACCCAACCAAGAAACTTTAGAGGGCGGAGGAAAACAGTTTCCTGTGAGAATTCACACTGGTTAGGGAGGTTAAGTTAGAGAGAAGAGAAAGATTTCAGAAACGAGGTAATTCAGTATGGTCGCAAGTAGGGTGTGGGAGGCCATTATGAATGCAGAAAACAAGGCAACTGAGCCGTGAACAAGTTCACATTTCAGCTAGAAAGAGGATTTTCACCTCAGATTTGGTGGGGGAGCGGTAGGGGCTACACCCGGTGATGCTCAGGCATCACTCCTGGCAGAATCGGAACACCATATGGGGTGCCCGGGATGGAACCCAGGTCGGCTGTGTGTCAGGCAAGAGCCCTACGGGCTGTGCTATCTCTAGGACTCTCCGCTGTGAAATGGTTTTCATTTGGGGGCTACACCCAGCAGTGCTTGGGGGTTCACTCCAGGTGGTACCCGACAGACCGGGTGCAAACCTCGGCCTCCTGCATGAAAAGCTTGTGCTTGAACCCATTCGACCACCTTGCCAGGCTCAAACTGTTTCAAAGGCTTGGGGACGTGGCTCAGGTGTTGGACGCCCCCACCCCAGTCCTATCCATGCGATCCTCTGAGCCTCAAGTGTGAGCCTACAAATATGGGACCTCCCTGGACATCAGAAGGAAGGGGCCAGCGGGTGTGCCCGCGGAGTGTGCCCTTACCTAAAATAGTGAAGGGGAGAACAGAGCAGTGACTTAAAACCTGGGTTGCTATGCTCCTCCCCGGCTCTCAAGCCACGCTAAATCACCGTAACACCAACAGCGTGGGTTTCGGTAGCATTAGCCCCAAGCACAGGCGTTAGCCTGGACACTCCTGGTACACAACCCCCAGGGCTGTGGCCGGTCCAGGCTCAGCGTCCAGGAGCGGGAGTTCCTGGGTCCCCGGCCGAGAGGGGGCGCTCTAGGCCGCGTCCGGCGCCTCTATGGTTCGCTCATTGCCCCGGAAGTGGTTCCTCCCGGGGTCGGGCAGGTCGGGCCATGGTGGGGCAGAGGTTGGGAAGATGGCGTGGCGAGGCTGGGCGCAAAGAGGCTGGGGCTGTGGTCAGGCGTGGGCTCCGCCGGCGGGTTCCGACGAGCTCACCGCGGCCCTGGCCTCGCCGCGGCTGCTCGGACGCAGGTAAACGACCGCCCCGGGGGCTTCTCGCCCCCTCGCCTGCGCGCTCCGCCGGGGCATCCTCGGGGCGGGGACCGTGCGGGCCGCCGGGGACTGTGCCCGGCGCCCCCCACCCTTTATTATTATTATTATTTTAACCCTTTCCCCCTGTCTCTTTTGTCTCGGCCTCGCGGAGCCCGCACCGTGGCCTTCGTGAGGGCCAGGACGGAGTGGGCAGCTAATCTCGGGGGGCTCCTGCGGCCACGCCTCGCAGTCGCCCCTGGCAGAGGACTCCGCCCCGTTGGAAGCGAAGCCGTGGCTGGCGCTTGGAGTGGCCGAGCTGAGGTTTTGTTCTTTCTCGCCGCCCAGCTCGGAACCCCGAGCTCCGCCCCAGGACCCTCTAGGCTTGGAGAGAACCGAGGGAGTCTGAGGCCGCGGGGGCGCCGGGCTTCCGGAGTCTGTACGAGGAAAAAGGCCTTGGTTCTTATTTTTAATTTTTATTTCTTTCTTTCTTTTTGCACGCGAACAGCTCGCTTGTTCATGGAGCGGAGAGAACCCCCTGCAATGCCCTAGCAGCTCTGATGGGCGTTGGGCTCGGGAAGTTTGTCCTGGTGCTCTCAGTTCAGCGCTTCAACCTCCCCCTGTTCTGGCCTGCTTAGACGGGGCTGGGGGTGAGGGGCCGGGTTTAGCCGGTGGCCAGAAATAAAGAGGCGCTTAACCCGACCCCGCTGGGAAATAACTGAGGCTCCAGTGGGCTGGAGCCGTTGCTTGAAGTTCAGCTCCGGGAGTGTTTATAGGATGTTTGTGGGATGTTGCTGGGCGGCGCCGCAGCCAGGCCAGGGTTGGAAGAGTAGAAGAACCTGTTGGGAGAGTGGGCTCAGGGCTTAGGAGCGAACCTACCCCTCACCTCCCGCCTGCCCCGCTACCTCAAAGCAACTGGAGAGTGGGACCAGCTACTCTTCACTTGTATCACTTGTCTTCCCATTGTTAATAGATTTGCTCGAGTGGGCACCAGTAACATCTCCATTCGTCCCTGTCACATGCTAGTGTAGCCCTAGGCCATCTGCTGGCTCCAGGAACCCGAGAGCCTCAAACCTTTCCTTCAGGTCATGGGAATGAAGTGCATCGTCGATATTGTTCTTGGCATGTTGGGTAGCTTGCCAGGCTCTGCCTGTTTTTTAATTTCCTTTGGCAGCGGGGCAGAATTTGGGAGGTGCTTGCTGGTGGTCTCCCCGCCCTGGTGCCAAGGATCCAGCCCGGTGGGCTGCAGTGGAGGCAGGCGCCCCACCCTCTGCGATTTGATCTCTCAGCCCTGCTGATAGGTTCCTGCAGTACTGACCGATTCCACCGTTTCTTCCAACACCCAGTTGAAACTGTTGGGTGGAGAGGAAGAGAAAGGAGCACGTCAGTGAGGTGTGCTGCATGGAGGTGTGTCCCTAGGGAAGGACTAAAGAGGAACCCACCAAGAGCCATGGTGAAAGCAAGTGGCAAGCGTTTGTGACATTTGCCTTATATGCAGAGTTTTAGGTGGACTTTTGGGCTGCACCACACCTGGTTACTCCAGGACACCAGGTGATGCTTGGAACCGAACCTGCGGCTCTGCAGGCAGGGCGTGTGCCCAGCGAATTTGGCTGTTTCCCTGCTTTGAAAAGACATTTTTAGAGCTTGGATGTAACTCAGAGGTAGAGCACTAGCCTTGCATGTGGGAGGCCATGGGTTTGATCCCTGGCAAGGGAAGAGAAGGAAGGCAGGAAGGAAAGAGAAAATAAATGACCATTTTCCAGCTGGGGGATGCAGTAAGGTGGAAAGCACTTGCCTTGGGTGCATGAAATCTGGCTTCCATCCCTGACGCCAAAAAAAAAAAAAGTAAATTTTTTAATGGGTGTATGGAAATGTGAGTTATAGAAGAGATGTATGTAAACTGGGATTGTGCACTTGCCTCTGGGAATAAGCACGAAGTTACAGCAGCATGTTATAATTTGTAATGACTGGATTGTGTCTGCTTTGACTGCCTGTGGATGTAAAATTAGGGTTTTGATAAAAAGAGATCCTGGGAGCGGGAGGCGCACAGAGATTTAAGCTCTTGGCTTGCGTGGCCTCCAAGCACCACTGGCTGCAGCTCCCAGCTCAGAGCCTGTTGGTTGTGCCCTCCCCTCCCGCCCTCCCTCTTCCCTCCTTTCCACACCTCCCAAACAAAAAGCCTCCCCAAAGCCCTCTAAACAGAGCTCTGGTGCCAGGTGCAGGCATGCATGCCAGAGGCCAGAGTTCTTTTTTTTCCCCCTCTTATTGAAACACCGTGATTTACAAAGGAAAAAGGTTTTCATAATACAATTGATAGATTCATACTTCACCCCCACCCCCCACCACCAGTGTGTTCCCACCACCAAAGACCCTCATTTCCACCCATCCCCAATCCCCATGCCTGCTCCCTCAGCTGGCGCTAATTATATTGACCGTTAAAGCACATGCGTGGCAATGTCCATTTTTTTCATTTTTTTCCCCCCTGTCTGATTGGTCATGGGAGAATTTGGCCAAATTTTGTTCTTGAATTTACTTTCTGAGTTTCTAGAACGTGGTTGGTTTCTACTAGTTTGATGTACCACTTTGCAGCTGTGTGCCTTGGGAGCCTCGAGGTGTTGCAGGTGTGGCTGCAGTGCCCGGATGTGTCGGCAGGTGGCAGACAGGAGAAAGGGTGTCTAGACCCAGGGCTCTGCCCCTTGGACCCTGGATGGTTGATGTCTGACATAGAAAAAGACTGGGCCCCCTGGGGTGAACCCAGAGAAGGCAGAGCCTACTGGCACCTGCCCGAGCAAATCGATGAACAGCAGGAAGACAAGTGACTGTAGAGGCAACAGTTCATTTGAATTTTGAATAACTTAGGGATAATTTAAAAAGTTTGTCTATTTTTCTTTTTGGGTCACATCTGTCAATGCTCAGGGGTTACTCCTTCCTCTGTACTCAGGAATTAGTCCTGGCGGTCCTCAGGGGTTGCTTCTGGCTCTGCACTCAGGAATTACTCTTGGCGGTGCTCCAGGGCCCATTGGGATGCTGGGGATTGAACCCGGGTTGGCCGCGTGCAAGGCAAACTCCCTACCTGCTGGACTGTGGCTCTGGCCCTAAAAAGTTTATTAAGTAGGGGCTACAGTGAGGGGGCGTGGCCAGATTTAAGCACTGCTGGGTATGACCCTGATTCCCTGATGCAGCTCAGGCCCTGTCCCGTGCGGAGGAGTAACATAGTTGAATGTTCTGGACAGTCACCAGGTTTCAGCGTTTCTAATTCAGGCTGTGTGTTTTTTGTCTGTTTCAGTATTGTAAATTTTGCAGACATGGGATACAAATTATTTTGCTGATATACGGTATCAGCTCCCCAAAGTAACCCCCTAGAGTTTTTTTGGGAGTGGGGGGGCAGGAGGGAGTGGACCATACCCTGTGGTGTTTATTCCTGGCTCTGCACTCAGACTTAGCTGTGCTCAGGGCCCGTGTCAGGCATGTGCGTCACCTGCTGGCCCCGTCTCTCCGGCCCTGTGCCCTCTAGGCTGGAGAGTGGTAGGGTAGCAGCAGTAGTGTGTGGCTTGCCTTTTTCAAGGATATATAATGCTTCATAGCCCCTTCCCCCAACAAACACACACACACACACACACGGAATGGGAGTGTTGGCTTATTTTGGTTACTGAGGTGATGGTGCAGGTGAGTTGACGTCAGAACAGGCAGCTCTGTCTCTAACCTCTTATTTTCCCTTCTAGGTTTAACATTTTTGTTCAGCAAAAATGTGGATTCCGGAAAGCCCCCAGGAAGGTTGACCCTCGAAGAACAGACTCGGGAGCTGGTGGCTTAGCATACAAGAGAAGTGCTTTGGTCCCTCCTGTCGAGGAAACGGCCTTTTACCCTTCGCCCTACCCTATAAGGGCGCTCATCAAGCCTTTTTTTTTCACTGTTGGGGTAAGCGCTCACGTCTCCAGGACACACCTGCCTTGCTGCTACGGTGTATGAAAGGTGCTCTTGGGGTGTGAGTGCAAGCCTTAAAGTACTGTTCGACTTACATGGACGGGCGCTCACAGTGGAGGGAGAGGGGCTGGGGGGGGTAGGACAGAGGGCAGCGGTGCTTGCCTGGCACGCAGCCGGCCTGCTTCAGTCCCCAGAGCCCCACCGGAATCATCCCTGAGCATGGCCAAGTGGCCAAAAGAGCAAAGAGAGGGAGGGGGTTGAAAACATTTGAGTATCAGGGATCATAAAGGACTTGAAGTTAAAGATTGCCTTGGGGGGCCTGGTTCGCTTATGTTAGGTAAGCCCTGAGAAGCCTCTTCTGTACTCTGTCATTTTGGGTGATGCTCACTTGGTCTTTCGAGTTTTATTGAACATCTGTCCCCGGGCTACTGTGAGGTAGTCCGAGGGGGCAGTTAACTACTCTCACTCTGCCTGATGTTCATTCTGGTCAGTGCAGCAGTGTTGCTCTGGGACTTTGTTTACATTTCTTTCAAATTCATTTTGTAATTTTTTTTTTTTTTTTTGTAGTTCACTGGCTGTGCCTTTGGATCAGCTGCTATTTGGCAATATGAGTCACTGAAATCCAGAGTCCAGAGTTATTTTGATGGTGTAAAAGCTGATTGGCTGGAGAGCATAAGGCCGCAGAAGGGAGGAGACTTCAGAAAGGAGGTGAGCGTGCTCTTCTCACGTTGCCCAGTGCTTGGTGGCTGATGAGGCATCCGAAGTGTTTCTGGTCCCAGGCAACACGAGGTTGGTAGATGTGAGGTCAGTTCGCATCTTTCTTTTTTTCTTTTTTTTTAATTTTTTCTTTTTTTGGTCATACCTGATGATGCTGGGGTTATTCCTGGCTCTGCACTCAGGAATTACTCCTGGTAGTGTGCTGGAGACCATATGGAATGCTGGAGATCGAACCCCGGTCAGTCGCGGTCAAGGCAAGCAACCTATACTCTGCTATCGCTCTGGCCCCAGACATGATGTTCTTAAGTCACATTTTATTAGTGTGTGTCTAACCGTATTCTGAAGTTTATTAGTGTGTGTCTAACCGAATTCTGAAGTTTCCTGACTGACAGCGGGTTTTATTTTATTAATTTAATTTAATTTTTTTTCTTTTTTTGGGTCACATCCAGCAATGCTCAGGGGTTACTCCTGGCTCTGCACTCAGGAATTACTCCTGACGTTGCTCGGGTGACCATATGGGATGCTGGGGATTGAACCCAGATTGGCCACATGCAAAGTAAACGCCCTACCCGCTGTGCTATTGCTCTGGCCCCTGACCGATTTTTTTATTTAGCGTGATGGTTAGGGAGGAGAGTAGAGCTGACCTGTTCCCTAAGCCTGCAGAGCCTTGGAAAGCCACGTGTTTCTGGCACGTGGTTGCACGCTGAAGGATTGAGACCAGCTTGGGTGTCAGTTCTTCACAGTGGTGAAAAAAAGACACAAGCAGTATGCGTGATCTTCCTGCAAAGAGGGTGTGTTTATTGTAATTTGTTAAGCAAAGGTGGAGCAGAAAATCTGTGCTCTTTAAAGAAAACAGCAGTGACCCTAAGGGGTCCTGTGACGTCCCTGCTCAGCGGGCAGTGATGGAGGTGTGAGAGCTCACAGGTAATGGTTATCACTCCAGAGCCGGGATTGGAATTCGAACACCTGCAGTGGTTTTAGCCTTCATTTCTATAATGGACAGAGTCATCACAGGCCGCCCCCCCCCCCCCGGAGCCCGGACAACAAAAAAAGAAGAGGGCCCCCCCCCCCCCCCGCCCCAGCCCCCCCCCCGGGGAACGCAGCAGGAGTAACCGCTGAGCGTCGCTGGGTGTGACCCAAAAGGGGGATGGTACAGTAGGTAAGGTGCTTGCCTGATATGCAGCTGACCTGGGTTCAATCCTGCCTCCTATATGGACCCCCAAGCACTGCCAGGAGTAAGTCCTGAGCACAGCCAGGTGTGACCCCAAAACAAAAATAAAACACCCAAGATTTAATAATAGAAAGCTTCAAGGCGATAGAAAGGAAAGTAAGAAAATGAATCCCTGACTGAGTGTCAGTATGTACTGACACGTGACCAGCTTGTTCATCTAATTCCTTCTGCACATGGCTCCCGAGCACTGCTGGATATGACCCAAAGACAGACCTTCATTGTGTTCCAAAGATGAAGATTCTCAGAGGGCCAGAGAGATGGTACAGCGGCTAAGGCGCTTACGTTGCGTTCTGCTGACCTGAGTTTGCTTCCTGGCACCCTGTATGATCCCCTGAGACTGTCAGGCTACTCCCTGAACTCAGAGGCAGGAATAAGCACAACTGGTGAGCCCCAGAAACAGAACAAAACAAGGGTAGGATTCTGTTTCTCTGGAGTAGCTCTCTTCATAATGCTGTCACTGGGTGAGCCCCCCTTTTTTTTTTTTTTTTGTTTTTTGGGGGCCACACCCAGTGATTCTCAGGAGTTATTCAGGAATAAACTTCTGGCGATGCTGGGGAATCATATGGGATGCCGGGGATTGAAGCGAGGTTGGCTGCATGTGAGGCAAGCACCCTACCCGCTGTACTATCTCTCCAGGCCCTCTTGCCTTTTCTTTTCTTTTTTCTTCCCCCAAGCCAGGGCTCGCCAGAGATAATTGCTGTATCATTGAACCGTATCCCCATTCCTCTGTCCTCTTTTGTTTCCTCGGGGGGGGGGGGTCACACTTGGCAGTGCTCAGGGCTTCTGTTCCGTGCTCAGGGTCACTCCTGATGGTTCTCAGGGAACCGTGTGTAGAGCTGGGGTGCAAAATGGTCAGTCATTGGGGCCGGAGCGATAGCCCAGTGGGTAGGGCATTTGCCTTGCACGCGGCTGGCCTGTGCCGACCTGGGTTCGATCCCCGGCATCCCATATGGTCCCCCGAACACCGCCAGGAGTAACTCCTGAGTGCAGAGCCAGGAGAAACCCCTGAGCATTGCCAGGTGTGACCCAAAAAGCAAAAAAAAAAAAAATAGGTCAGTCATGTATAAGGAATAAGTCCTACTTGCTGGACTGTCTCTCTGACTGTCTTTTTTTTTAATACCTCACTAAAAGGAAAAGCAATTTGGATAACAAGTGTTCTCAGTTAAAGGGTTGAAGCTAGGGGCCAGATAGTGGGTTTTTAAAAAATACTACACCACCATGAGATACACAGTTACAGAGATGTTCTTGTTTGGGTTGCGGTCATACAGTGTTCCAGCACCCATCCGTCCACCAGTGCCTGTTCCCACCACCAATGTCCCTGGTTCCCTTCCCCCTCCCCTAAGAGATAGTGGTTTAGAAGGTGGGGATTGGGGCTGGAGTAACCCCTAAGCATTGCCGGGTGTTGTAACCCTAAAACCGAAACAATCCCGGTTGCATGTCACCCCCCAGTGACCTCAAGGGTCATTCCTAAACCCAGGCAGGAATAGCCACTGACAATGGCCAGGTGAGTTTTAAAAACTAATTTGTGAGCCTTAACGCATGCCTGTCTGTGTCTAGGGCATTATCTATCAGGAACGGAAGTTCAGAATAATTTATTGGCGGTCACGGGGCTGTGACACGTGTCTGACACGAAACACCTGCTTTTTCTGGTGTCTACAAGTTCTCAATGTGTTTTTTCCCCTGGGATTTTTTACAAATAAAAAAAATCATTCTTGGGGCCGGAGTGATAGCCCAGTGGGTAGGGCATTTGCCTTGCACGGCCAGCCCATGCCAGCCTGGGTTCGATCCCCGGCATCCCATATGGTCCCCGAGCACCGCCAGGAGTAATTCCTGAGTGCAGAGCCAGGAGAAACCCCTGAGCATTGCCGGGTGTGACCCAAAAAAAGCAAAAAAAAAAAAAAAAAAAATCATTCTTTTCTTTCAAAGTGTTTTCTTTCTGGCTTGTAGTTTCCCTAGCCTGGAAGTATTTACCATACAGTGAGATGCACTTTTCCTTCTGTTTTAGATTAACAAGTGGTGGAATAACCTAAGTGATGGCCAGCGGACAGTGACAGGTTTGTTTTAGCTTACACGTTTTAGCCATTCAAGGGAAGAGAATGAAAACAAAAGGTACAGTATGTCACAGTCCCTGGCTTTCGAACTGTGTGTGGCCTCTCTACTGCAGCTTTATGTAGACCGTGAGCAGTAGCGTGGCGTCGAGGTAGCAGGATGCTCTGGGCCAGTCATTTTCTCACTTGAGCTCGTGTCCTGAGTAGATGCTCTTATCTCTGGGCTAGAATCCGAGCCTGGGAAGTTGGGAGGGTGTTTCCTCCCGAGAGAGAAAGCTCCGGGGAGCGGGCGCCGTCTCAGCAGACTGTGTGTTCGCTCCCTGCCTTGCTGGGTGCTCACAGGCTAGTCGTCTCCCTTTTTACAGGTAAGGAAACTGGCTTTCACAGAAGCAACTTCCCGAAGGTCTCACCTTTCAGAATTCAGGTCTGTCCCATTTTAAGCCAATTTCTCTTTCCTACAACGTGCTGTGTATAAAATCTGATTTAAATGTAAGCATGCTCTACATATCGTCATGCTTCTTTTTGTTGATAAATTTTCTTTGGAAAGACATTTTCAGGGTAATACTTGTGCAGTATTTTCTGGACTCTGTTATCTGGGAAATTTGGGGAGATGTTCTTTTCTTTTGGGATAGAACTTTGGGAAGTTCTTTAACAGTTATATAGATAGGAAAAAAATCTTGCTAGAGAAATAATATGCTCTCATCGCAGATATTATTGATTGGACTTAATGGTAATCTTAATGTTCTGTACTACTTTGGGATATATTCTGAATTCCAGTTTCTTTCATGATTTACAGATATGTTTTCCCATCTCTGTTGTCTTAACACTGTATTAATAGTTTTATTTTTGTGGGGGTATATGTAAGGATAGTTTGGGGCTACACCTGGTAGTGCTTGGGGGCTACTCCCAACTTTGTGCTTGGAATTCTGTCCTGGCAGTGCTCCAGGGAGTATGCAGTGCTGGGGATTGACCGGGGGTTAGCTGCATGCTAGGCAAGCGCCTCCACTCCTCTCTCCCATTTTCCATTTTGATGGTGTTTTGTCTTTTTGTGTTTTAACTTTAGATTACACCTGCTGATGCTCAAGCCAGGAGTAACCTGGCTTGTTGCTTGTGAGTCCCTCTTGGTGGTACTCCAGGGAGTGAACTGGAGTTCACTCCAGCATGTGCCTTAACCCCAGGACTCTCTCCACTCGCTGTCTTAAATTACTTAGATTAATGTTTGCTCTAGATTTGAGGTAGGAGTTTCTATTTTTTCTTCTTACATGTATGTATTTATCCACTTTTTAACCCCATTTGTTGAAAACAGTTCTTTGATTATTGACTTGTCTCAAGGTCACAATTTAGAAGAATCCATTTCACCGTTGATATGTGAATATACTTCTAGACTGTTAATTCTGTTCCATCGGTGTGTGTGTCTCGCCCAGCGCACTTCAACCACCAGTCCACAGCAGGCTCAGGTCCCAGGGTGGAAAGGTTGGGGACCACCGAGGTCTCCCCGTGGGTCATCAGGAGCAGGAAAGTAGAAGGCTGCGGCTCTGTCCCTGAGCCTTGATTGTTACCGTTGTCTTGATTGTTATAGGTGTGTTCTAAGCTTGCCAGTTGGAAATTATGAGTCTTCCAATGTCATGGAGTTACATTAGTGATCATACACTGAACCAGTCTTGCTTTTCTGGGGTAGGTTCAAGATAGTCCTGGTTTATATGCTGCTGAATTTGGTTGGCTGGTCTTGAAGATTTCATTAATTTTGTGAGGAATTTCTACTGAGGTCTTTGGTTTTGTTAGCAAAGTTCACTGACTCCATAGCATGAATTGAGATATGTTCCTTTAGCTTCTGTTTGGCGGGAGAGTTTGAAAAGAATTGGTGTTAATAATCTTTTTGTCTGGGGGCCAGAGCGATAGCACAGAAGGTAACCTGGGTTCGATCCCCAGCATCCCATATGGTCCCGAGCACTGCCAGGAGTGATTCCTGAGTGCAGGAGTAACCCCTGAGCTCACGGGTGTGACCCAAAAAGAAAAAAAAAAACACAAAAAACTTTTATCTGGAAGAATTCATCAGTTGAAGTAAATTGAATAGATTACTCTAAACTTATGTTCACCCCAAAACTATGAAGTTCTCTCATCTTTTATCTCTGTTTGTTTGTTTGTTTATTTATTGTTTTTTGGGTCACACCCAGCAATACTCAGGGGTTACTCCTGGCTCTGCACTCAGGAATTACCCTGGCCATGCTCAAGGAGCCATATGGGATGCTGGGGCTCGAACCTGGGTCGGCCACGTGCAAGGCAGATGCCCTACCAGCTGTGCTATTGCTCTGGCTCCAATGTTCTCTCATTTGAAACAGGGTTTTTGCAGATGTAACTCGATGCTTGTAGTATAAGTGAGACCAGAGTTGACTAAGGTGTGCCTCAGTTCATTGATTTATGCCCTTATGGTAAGAAGTGAGGGCAAGTGACGTGTGGGACAGAGGCCTGTGGAGAGCTGGGGCGGTAGCTGGGGCGATGTGAGAAGCCGAGTCGTGCCTGTGGGACTTAGGAAGCTGGGGGAGTCAAGGGTCTCTAAGCTCCCGAGGAAGCCTGTCTGCCATCAGCGTGTTTCGGACTTCCAGTATCCCAGGGCCAGCGCTTCTCTGTCACAGGGGTTAAGGTGCTTGCTGTGTAGGTGGCTGACCCTGATTCAGTTCACGACAATGCTTATGGTCCCCTGAGCACTAGTTTGAGTGACACATCTGAGTAACAGGGCCCCAAAACAATAAACATTTCTGGAGCACAGAGCTATGGGAGAATATATTTCTACCGAAACTACAAAATTTGTGATTTTTTTTTTTTACAATAGTTCTAGGAAAGCAATACCAAAGCCATTTGCTTCTGTGCTTTTTTCCTTTGTGGATTTTTTTTAATTCATTTTTATTTTTATTCATTATCATGAGGCACCCGGGAGGGAAGGCGGGTTCTAGCCCTTGCCCGCCATCCCACCAGAGCCTTGCAAGAAGCCAGAGGAACCCCCACACCATGAGGGCCGCCATTTTCTACATCTGGGCGCCACAGCTCCACCCCAAGAGAAAAGAGCTCCACCCAAGAGAAAAGCCGATCTCTCCTTGGTTCATCAATAAATGCACAAAATGGGCAGGAGCCGTAACCCCAACCGGAGGGGGGTTTGCCTTCCACCCCCCACCCCCCCCCCCCCCCCCCCACCCCCCCCCCCCCCCCCCACCCCCCCCCCCCCCCCCCCCCCCCCCATTCCCCCCCCCCCAGTAAACCAAAAACCCACCCCCCACACCCACACCCACAAAAAAAAAAAAAAAATAAATGCACAAGATGAGAGGCTACTACAAGAGTATCCCACCCGCACCGCAGAGCCTGGCAAGCTACCCGTGTTGTAATTGATATGCCAAAAAACAGTAACAATTGTAGACCTCATTCCCATGACCTGAAGGAATGGTTTGAGGCTCTTCATGTTCCTGGAGCAAGCAGTTGCCCTTGGGCTACACTAGCATGTGACAGGACGTATGGAGATGTTACTGGTGCCTGCTCAAGCAAATCGATGAGCAAGTCGATGAACAATGGGAAGACAAATGATAAGTGATACAAGTGATTTATTTATACTATAGGCCTATTCTGATTTTCTGTTTTTGAGTTTGTTTTCCTATTCTGCATCTTAGTAGGGATTTGCCAATATCCTCCAAGTTAAATTTGTTTGTCGTTATACCTTTGCTTTTTGTTTTCTCTTGGTTTGCTTTTTGGGGGCTACTTCTAGTTCTGTGCTCAGGGATCACCTTTGGTGGGACTATATGTGATGCTAGGGATAGAACCCAGGCTGGCTATGTGCAAGGCAAGTACCTTAACCGTTTCGTTATTTCTTTGGCCCAAAACCAAAATTTTTACCAAAAAGACTTGTATTTTGTGTTCCCTCTTTGGGTGGTCTTAACCTTGTATCTTAGGTTATTTTTCTCCTTTTCCCGAGTCTGTTCCTTCCAGGTAACGTCTTCAGAGATGTGCTGTGCTTCTCCACAGTTACGGGCTGCCTTATCTGTCTGTCTTTCTGTGTCCATCCATCTATCCACGCAGCTGTGTGCCGTTTTTTGCACTGGTTTCAAGGAGTAACTTGTGGAACTGATAAGAGTCGGCAGAGCGGCTGCATTTTCCAGCCCAGCGGGCAGGATCAGGCCCCCTCGTGTGTGGAACCAGCTTTGGAGTGAAGCTGCTTATTCCTGACTGATTCTCTTTCTGGGCACGAAAACCTGGGGCCAAACTTCAGACGCTTCCCTCTTTCAGTCTGCTTCGAGACTCCCCAGAGTCTGTGCCTTTCTTTCCCTGCAGCCTCTGTCCAGAGTCCCAGGCCCTCACTTGCTTACTGGCCTGGCTTTTGGCTTTTCTCCTTCCTTTCGTAAAGACTATCCCCTTCAGCACCTCTGAAAGAGCTCAAGCAGTTTTCGAAAGATGATACAATAGCAGCTGTTCAGTCCCCATAGTAAGAAATTCAGTATAATTGAATTCATTGAATGTGTTATAGAGAAAGAAATGCTGCCAGTTAATCTGTGACTAAGCATTAAGGAAATATGCAGCCTGCTTCCAAATACTAACACGGGGAATGTGCTAGCATCTGTGCAAAGGGCTAGGGTGACTATAAGCTATAGCAGCAGGCAGGAACTAGACAGCAAATATCCATTAAATCCTCTGAATGTTGCTAGAATTGGTCCTTATTGTCAATTAAAGGAGTTGAAAGTGAATGAATAAGGTTTATTTATTTTTTCCTTTTGGGTCACACCCGGCAATGCTCAGGGATTCCTCCTGGCTCTGCACTCAGGAATTACTCCTGGCAGTGCTTGGGACCCTATAGGATGCCAGGGATCTAACCTAGGTCGGTCGTGTGCAAGGCAGACACCCTTCCCACTGTGCTACCGCTCTGGCCCAGTTTTTTATTTTTTAATGATGTTTTAATAACACCGTGAGATAGCCATTTACAAAGCTGTTCATGATTGGGTTTCAGCCATACGGTTGCTGCAGCACCATCTCTCCACCAGTGCACGTTTCCCACCACCAGTATCCCCAGATTCCCTCCCTTGCCCCAGCCCCCACCTGTCGCTGTGGCAGGCACTTTCCTTTCTCTCTCTCTCTCCCTCTCTATCTTCCTTTGCACATTATGGTTTGCAGTTCATAGGGGCCATCATGCATATCTCTGTCTACTGTCCATACTCAGTTCTAGCATCGCATTACCATTTCCCACATTATTAGCAAACTGATCCCTTCTCTATCTTACCTAACCTCTGCCCCCACACATTTGTGGTAGATTGCTACCCTTGACATTTTGCCTATCCTTGGATATTAGCCTCATAATACACACACTAGTCTCATAACACACACACACACACACACACACACACACTGAGATACATATATCCCACAATTGAATGCGGTCATTCTATATCTGTCCTTTTCCTTCTGACTAATTTCACTAAGCATATTTTCCATGTTCATCCGTTTGAAGGCAGATTTCATGACTTCGTTTTTCCTGACAGCTGCATAATATTCCATTGTGTAGATATACCATAGTTTCTTTATCCAGTTTTCTGTTCTTGGGCACTCAGGTTGTTTCCAGATTCTGGCTATTGTGATTAGTGCTGCGATGAATATCAAAGTGCAGATGGTGTTTCTGCTGTGTGTATTCCCAGGAGTGGTGACTGGGTCAAATGGGAGCTCAGTATCTGGTTTTGGAGAAATGTCCATGGCTGGACCAGTCAGCATTTTTATCAACAATGGATGAGAGTCCCTTTCTCCCTGCAACCGCGCCAGCACATGTTCTTGCTTTATTGAATATGTGCCAGTCTCTGTGGTGTGAGATGGTATCTCATTGTTGTTTTGACTTGCATCTCCCTGATGATTAATGATGAAGAGCACTTTTTCCATATGCCTTATGGCCATTTGAATTTCTTCTTTGAGGAAGTTTCTGTTCATCTTCCCATTTCTTAATGGGGTCTGTACGATTTCTATTCTGGTTTGACCATTATCAAAAAACTAGTTATGAATGTAATTATTGAAAAGTAAACTGGTCTAATGTAGTGACATGAATCTGAATTAAGTTAGTTCATTTCTAACATGTTTTCAGTATTTATTTTAAAACCATAACCCGTGACAATTGTGAGACTTTTTAAGAAACATCCGTTTTATACGCGTTTCCCCTCAAATGTATAGTGCTATTCTGTGTCTTTGGTAGACAGTCTTACTCAGGTATACCTTAGACCAGACTGTCTTTGTTCTTATTTTTCACCTCCCTAATTGCATTTATTTTGTAGGTATCATAGCGGCAAATGTCTTTGTGTTCTGTTTGTGGAGAGTGCCTTCCCTACAGCGGACAATGATCAGATACTTCACTTCCAACCCAGCTTCAAGTAAGCCCAGGCTCTTGTTTCACTAGAAAGGGATTTGTTTAGAAGTAAAGATAATTTGTAAAGATTGTGTTATTCAGGTGGGTTACTTATTAACAACATGTCACTGGCTAGCCCCTGGTTACTGTTAACAATTCTAAGCAAAATTTGGAGGATCTCGTGAAAGCCCCCTAGGACAGGAACCAGGTTATCTCTGCTGTGTGCCTTTGCCTAAAGTGTGTGTCACACCTGGAGGAGGCCTGAACACGTCTGATGAATTAGGGGCCGGGGCGATAGTACAGCGGCAGAGTGTTTGCCTTGCACCACGGCCACCCAGGTTCAATTCCCAGCATCCCATATGGTCCCCGAGCACCATCAGGAGTAATCCCTGGGTGCAGAGCCAGGAGTAACCCCTGAGCATCGCTGGGTGTGACCCAAAACCCAAAAAAATTGAGAAATAGAACAGGGGTTAAGGTGCCTGCCCTACATACAAGTTTGAATCTGATACCACATAGAGTCCTTGAGCACCGCACTGGTGCAGCACAAGAAAAAGGGAAAAAAAATCATATGCGGTTTCAGTCACATAGTTACAATAGTGTTAGTTTATGGCATAGTTGTAAGGTTGCTACACCCACCCCTGTCCACTGCGGAGAGACCTCTCAGCTCTCTCTGCCACCTGCATTTCACCTTGTCATTTCCACCACCCTCCCCCTATTGTTCAGTAACCCGAGTTTTGAAATCCAAGGGTTTGTCGCTGAATTCAGAATTTTTTATTGAGGTGCTGGAGGGATAGTCCAGTGGGTAGGGTGTTTGCCTTGCATGTGGCCAGACCCGGCATTCCATATGGTCCCCCTAGCACCGCGGGAGTAATTCCTGAGTGCAGAGCCAGGAGTAATGCCTGAGCATTGCTGGGTGGGTGTGACCAAAAAAAGCAAAATAATAATTTTTATTGAGGGGGCCAGGAGTGATAGTACAGTGGATAGGTCACTTGCCTTGCATGTGGCTTACCGGGTTCGATCCCTGGCAGGTCCCCTGAGCAGGAGTAATTCCTGAGTGCAGAGCCAGTGGGTATAACCCAAAAAGCAAAAAAAATAAAATTTTTTGCTTTTACTGATCACTTACTAAGTAGAAATGAGATTAAGCTAAGTTTACCACTTTGAGATCTTGAATCCTCTCACTGAAGCTTTCACTGGGTTTGTTTTCATTCTCCGTGTTCTGCTTTATTCTTGTAATAATAAAGAAGCTGTCTGAAATGGGTCTGTTTTGGTGGTGGTGTGTTTTGCCATAACCAGCTCTCCTTTTCTTTCACCTCTAGAGGTCCTGTGTTCTCCAATGTTGCTGTCGACGTTCAGCCATTTCTCCTTGTTCCACATGGCAGCCAACATGTACGTGTTGTGGAGCTTCTCCTCCAGCATCGTGAACATTCTGGGGCAGGAGCAGTTCATGGCCGTGTACTTATCTGCAGGTAACGCTCGGCTCAGGGCCTGGCCGAGGGGCGGAGTGCAGCGAGGGCCGTAGTGGACATGCGCTCGAGGCTCAGTGCTTACTGCGTCTCAGATCTGTAGAGAATGGAACCACATTTTTTGGTGGAGCTGTTGTCTTTCCCATCTCTGTTGACTTTCTCTTTATTTTGCCACACCCAGGAATGCTCAGAGGTTACTCCTGGTTCAGCACTCAGGAATCACTTTTGGTGGACTTGGGGGACCATATGGGATGCCAGGGATCCAGCCTGGGTCAGCCGCGTGCAAGGCAAGCACCTTATCTACTGTACTATCGCTCTGGCCCTATTTAAATATGTTCAGTTTTGAATTAGGAGAGACAGCGATTCAGGTTTAATACAGCTTTAAACATGACATGTGGTGGGTACTTAGAGATCACGCCTGCTGGGCTCAGGGACCATATGATGTGCCAGGGATCAAACCTGGCACATCATGCCAGTTGAGTGCCCTGTCCTCTGCCCTGCCTCACCAGCTCCGTAGCACGCCATTTTATCTTTCTTACCTTTTGGCTGCTTAAGCTCTGAGCCCTGTTTTTGTAAATCAGTGGACCCCAAACCTGCTGATGAGTGGGACTGCTCAGTCATCATTGAGCATCTTTGTTAGTTACTCTGAGACCCTGCTTAGTTTCTTCTCTGAGAGCTTTCCAGCAGAGCTGTTCGATAAGAATGAGTGTGTTCCATGTCTCGGTTGGAAGCACCTGTGTTACCATGAGACCACTCAGCTGTGGCTGGAAGTGGCGTCATTTCCTTAAGTAACTGTCTGCAGTTTCTAAGATTCTAAGATTCCACATGTTTCTCAGGAGGAGCATTTGGTTGGTAACATTTCACTTCTTTCCCTTATTTTCAGTTAAACTGAAAACCATAAAGAATAAAAATATATGGGACCGGAGCAGTGGTATAGCTGGTAGGGCGTTTGCCTTGCACACGGCTGACCTGACTGGTCCTTTTTTTTTTTCCTTTTTGAGGGGTCACACCCAACAATGGTCAGGGATTACTCCTGGCTCTGCACTCAGGAATTACTTCTGGTAATGCTCGGGAGACAATATGGGATGCCGGAGATTGAACCCGGGTCGGCCACGTGCAAGGCAAACACCCTATCTGCTGTGCTGTCAGGCCCCCTGACCTGGGTTCTATCCCCGGCATCCCATATGCTTCCTCGAGCACCACCAGGGATAACCCCTGAGCCTCGCCAGGTGTGACCCAAAATGAAAAAAAAAGAATAAAAATTTGTCCCAGTTATGCTTCATTTAAAAACATACCTGGCGAGGGGCCGGAGCGATAGCACAGTGGGTAGGGCGTTTGCATTGTACGTGGCTGACCCGGTTTGATCCCTGAGCAAAGAGCCAGGAAGTAACCCCTGAACGTCGCCAGGTGTGGCCCAAAAAAGGAAAAAAAAATACCTGGCGCTAGGGAAATAGGTCATAGGGCTGGAACTCCTGGTGTGCCTGGAGGCCTGAGTTCAGTCTCTCTCTGGCATTACACGGTCCCCTGGGCACTGCAGCTGTCTGGGAATGTTCCCTCCTCCCTCAGCACTGCTGTGGAGGTCCTGCAGAGAATTTAGCATTTTTGCCTGTAATGAGAAAATGTTCTGAGCTCAGAGACGGAAGGAAGACGGAAGGATCCCACTTCCTGTGCTGTTGCAGTGAAGACCCGGCCTCTGGGCGGCTGTGGCGCCATGGTGCCGTCTTCACAAGGGCATGTGGCTTATCTGCCCCAGGGTCCAAATGGCGTGGAATCAGTGTCAGCTGTACCCTGCTTCCTCAGAACCAGAAGACAAGGGGACAGTGGTCAGAGAGCCAGTGAGGCTCTTGCTTTGCACGTGGCCAACCCAGGCTCCATCTCCAGCACCTCATCAGGTCCCCTGAGCCCTTGCAGGAATACCCTGAGCACTGCAGGGTGTGCTCGAATCCTGAAAAACCAAACCTAGAAAACAAGTGGTACTGAGGCTTGCGAAGTGGGAATGCTCCTCCCTGGTCTGTTGTGTTGTCGGGATGAGGGTTTGGTTCAGATGCTGTTGGTGCCTCTTCAGTAGGCAGTTGTTCAGATGAGCCGCGCTCAGTGACCTGGTGCTCCGGAAAGGGTCAGCAGTCTAGTTGTGCAGCAGGGGCCTCGGGTGAGCTGGCTGAGCTGGAGACTCCCGGCTTGAGTTGAGATTCTAGGCAGTGTTTCTGGAGCCAGGCCCTGAGATTTGGGAGCAGGTCTCCTTTGCGTTGGCAATGAGGTAATGCCAACTGAGAGGCACAGTGAGGACCCGGCATCATTCAGCGGAGCCCTGTAAGAGCAAGTCACGTTTGAGGCAGGGGAGGAGATTCTTAGGCTTCCTCCCTAAGGGGGTGCAGGGAGAAACCTGCCCTTAGTTTCTGGGGACCGTCCATACCTTACTGACATGTCGTAAATGTGGCTTGCTTTTCAGGTGTCATTTCTAATTTTGTCAGTTATGTGTGTAAAGTTGCCACAGGAAGGTATGGACCATCACTCGGTGCGGTAAGTATTTCTCAATGAGATTCTTTTTTTTTGCTTTTTTGGGTCACATCCAGCCATGCTCAGGGGTTACTCCTGGCTCTGCACTCAGGAATTACTCCTGATGATGCTCAGGGACTATATGGGATGCCGGGGATCAAACCCGGGTCAGCCTGTGCAAGACAAATGCCCTACCAGCTGTACTGTCACTCCAGCCCCTCACTGAGATTCTTTTTTTTTTTTTTTTGCTGCTTCACACCCCCCCCGCGCCCCCGGCTGTTTTATTTTTTAGACACAGGAGTAAGTCCTGCGCACTGTTGGTTGTGGCTTAGGGGGGAAAAAAGATTGTGGAGTGTAGATTTTGTTCTCTTATCCAAGGCTGTTGAGGGTGGTACTCCAAGGCGGCAGGCACCCAGAGCCTGGCTGACATGGTGCGTTTCCCTAGAGCAGGACGCCTGCACAGGGCCTTAGGGACATGTTTACTGCTGCTGTCAAGAAGGAAAGGAACTTCCCATCTGGAGTGGGCCTCACCTGACCATGCTGGGGGCCCTGGGTGTGGGGTTTGAACTGAGTGCTCTGGCATGCGGGCTTGTGCTCCAGCCCTGTGAGGTAACTTCCCAGCCCTCACCTGGCACTTTATGCTTTCAGAGGTGTGTGTGTATTGGGTTTTTTTTTTTTTGTTTGTTTTTTTGCTTTTTGGGTCACACCCGGCAATGCTCAGGGGTTTCTCCTGGCTCTGCACTCAGGAACTACTCCTGGCGGTGCTCGGGGGACCATATGGGATGGCCGGGATTGAACCCTGCCGACATGGGCCGGCTGCGTGCAAGGCAAATGCCCTACCAGCTGGGCTATCGCTCCGGCCCCATGTATGGGGGTTTTAGGTGTTTTTTTTTCTTTTTTGGGTCACACCCGGCAATGCTCAGGGGTTACTCCTGGCTCTGCACTCAGGAATTACTCCTGGTGGTGCTCGGGGGACCATATGGGATGCCGGGGATCAAACCCAGGTTAGCCGCATGCAAGGCAAATACCCTACCCGCTGTATTATCACTCTGACTCTGTGTGTGTGTGTGTGTGTGTGTGTGTGTGTGTGTGTGTGTGTGTGTCTGTGTGTGTGTCTGTGTGTGTGTATTTTTTTTTTTTTTACTGGGGATAGACCCCCAGGGCCTCTCATTTGCTAGGCAAGTACTCTGCTGTGGTGCTCAGGGCGTAACTCCTGGCTTGGTGCTTGGAGTAACTCTTGGCCATGCTTGGGAATCATATGGAGCTGGGATCAAACTGGATTTGGTGGGACCCAGCGGGTAGGGCGTTGCCTTGCACGCGGCCGACCCGGGTTCGATCCCCGGCATCCCATATGGTCCCCTGAGCACCGCAAGGAGTAATTCCTGAGCAAAGAGCCAGGAGTAACCCCTGAGCATCGCCGGGTGTGACCCCCAAAACAAAAAACAAAAACAAAAACTGTCCTTGCTTTCTGTCCTGGGCCTTACGGGGGCAGTGAGTTAAACTCCAGGTGCTCACTCTGTGCTGAGCTCAGGGGCTCTTTGCCTTTGTGTAGTAGTAACACAAATCAAGTACAGCATCTTCCTTACAGCAGATAGCCTTTCTGTTGACAGCGCAGCTGCTGTGGACACTGGTTGTAAGCCTGCGCGCGCTGAGATGCTCATTTTCACCCCCGCTTTGTCCCTTTGCAGTCGGGCGCGATCATGACTGTCCTTGCCGCTGTCTGCACCAAGATCCCAGATGGGAGGCTCGCCATTATCTTCCTGCCCATGTTCACCTTCACGGCCGGGACTGTGAGTATCGTTAGGGTGGCGGGAGTGTTCTCTGCTGGGGCTGACTTGGGATGAGGTGCCCGGGAGCCCAGTTGCACCAGTTCTGTTCTCTCGTGGATTTCTAGGCCCTCAAAGCCATTATTGCCATGGATGCAGCAGGAGTGATCCTGGGATGGAAGTTGTTTGACCATGCAGCACATCTTGGCGGTGCTCTCTTTGGAATGTAAGTTTGAATGTGTGATCCCTAAGCTGCTCCTTCCCTGCCCCCAAGGAAGGCATGCAGGCTGGAGGGAAGCTACCGTAAGGGGGAAAGTGCTGTGTGAGGTGGGGAGTGACCCTGCCTCGGCCACTTGTTCCTGTCCTCCTCCCGTCCGCGTCTCCCCCAGCTCCTCGCCTGTCGAGACGCAGGTTCCCGGCTGTCCAGGCTGCTCACACCCCTGCCCCTCATTCTCAGGCCTTGCTCTCTTCCCTGCTCCTGCTGCCCTCGGCTCACGCAGGCTGGGGCCACACTGAGCTGGGAGCTGCCCCAGTGGCTGTTCATGTCACACCGTGCTGCCCTCCGTTTTCCAAGAAACAGCCCAGAAATGATCGTCCTTGGGTCACGCCGCCCGTCAGAGAACAGAGCTTCAGCCCGGACCCTGAGCCCTCATTGAGCTCAGTTGGCCCGGACAGTGCTATTACCTAAGACGTTATAGAGCTGGGGCAGGTCTGTCATGGAATTTTCTCGGGACCGTCGAGCCCATCTAAGCCACCAGAACCCACATGCTTGTCCTTGATCTGGTGTGCTAGGTCCGGGGTGTCCTATCTTCCTTGAAAGTTGCCTTTTGGGCCAGAGTGATTACAGCAGGTAGGATGCGTCTCTTGTTCCTGGTTCAGTCCCTGGTACCCGTATGGCCCCTCGAGCACTGCCAGGGAGTGACCCCTGAGTGCAAAGCCAGGAGTGAGCCCTGAGCACAGCTGGATGTGGCCACAAACAGAGAAACGGTCTATTACCCTTACTTGGCTTTCACTTTTGTTTTACGACAATGGAAAACTTAAGTTTTTAAATTAAACAAAAAGTTGAAAATGTATTCTAAGTGGAGTGTGCAGTTTTGCCCAGTGGGTGGTAGAACTAAATGCCATTATGCCATTTATAATTTTCAGTGATGATTAAAGAATAGCATATGTGAGTTCTGGCTTTAACAGCAGCACATTATAAATAGTAGAAACTGACCTGATAATACAGCGTGAGAAACAGAAAGACTTAACGGGAAAAGGTGCTGCTTTATGAACTCTAAATTTATCTGGATCGTTCCACTTGTAAAGGGTCCTCTCCCCAGCAGGTTTTTGTATGTTTTTTGAACTATAATTAGATGGCCTTTTTCCATTCTGCAAATCGTTGGATCAAATGCATACTAAAGTCCAGTATCTGAAAGGCGGAGGGAATCATTCTTCACGTACTGATTTCATCTGCTTTTCATTTATTAGATCTGTTAAAAAACACTTCAGCTTCTCTAAAAATTTCCTTTTCCTTTTTTTTTTTCTTTTTTTTTTGGGCTGGACCTGGTGGCACTCAGGTCTTCCTTCTGACCCTGTCTTTGCTCAGGGATCACTCCCAGTGGGGCTTGGGGGACCATATTGGGCGCTGGGGATTGAACCTGCGTCTGCAGTGTGCAAGGCTAATGCCCTACCTGCTATCTATTACCTGGCCTTCTAAAACATTTTTTACTGTACCTGGCAATGTTTAGAGGTTACTCCTGGCTTTGTGCTCAGGAATTAACTCCTAATATGGGATCATACCCATATGATAAAACCCAGGTTGAAAGCCTGTAAGGCAAGTGCCCCACCTGCTGGACTATCGCTCTGACCTTTTTAAATCTACACTTAGAAGTTAAAACTTTCCTTTTTTAGTTAAACCTGTCTGGTTTTGGGGCTGGAGTGATAGTATAGCAGGTAGGGTGTTTGCCTTGCATCCCGCCAACCCAGGTTCCATCCCCAGCATCCCATGTGGTCCCCTGGGTACCGTCAGGAGTAATTCCTGAGTGCAGAGCCAGGAGTAATCCCTGAGCATCACTGGGTGTGACCCAGAAAGCAAAAAACCAAAAAAAAAAAAGAAAATTCTTTTTGTTTTGTGGATGATAAAAATTAGTTTTTCCTGCACATTTTCCTGATTTGACATCTGATGAAATTTAGTTTTCACATTATACTGTGGCAGTAGTAACAGCTATGTAGTAGGCACACAGAATATTTATTAGACGCATGGAATAATTGCTATGTGCCATATTAAACTAGCTAAGGACTAGTTTAATATTTGTTTAAAGAGGGACTGGAGCAGTAGTATAGCGGGAAGGGTGTTTGCCTTGGTACGCAGCCAACCCAGGTCCAATTCCCGGCATCCATATGGTCCCCGAGCACTGCCAGGAGTAATTCCTGAATGCAGAATCAGGAGTAACCCCTGAGATTCTCCGTGTGTGATCCAAAAAAGCAAAAAAGAAAGAGAAAGAAGACAGGAAAGAAAGAGAAGGGGGCCAGGGAGCTGACGAGATAGTACCAGGTTTAGGCACTTGTCTGGCCTGCGGCAGCCCTGGATCCATCCTTGGCACCGTGTGAGGTCCCTCAAGCACCACCAGAAGTAATCCATGAACACAGCCAGGAGTGGCCCCAAACCAAAATTAAAAAAGTGAATTTAGGGGCCGGAGCAATAGCCCAGCGGGTAGGGCATTTGCCTTGCATCGCGGCCGGCCTGTGCCGGCCGGGTTCAATCCCGGCATCCCATATGGTCCCCCGAGCACCGCCAGGAGTACGTTCCTGAGTGCAGAACCAGGAGAAACCCCTGAGCATCGCCGGGTGTGACCCAAAAAAGCAAAAAAAAAAAAAAAAAAAAGTGAAGCCTTTGTCCCCAGGGGAAGGACGGTAATAGGCATTTAGCTTTGATTCCAACCTTCTTAATCTTGTTCATTTGTTTTTTTGAGGGGGTGGGTTGGATTTCGGCCACTGCTGATGTTGCTCAGTAGCTACTCCCAGCTCTTTACTCTGGTCTCTTCCAAAAGTGCTGAGGGGACCGACCACGAGGTGCTGGCTAGAGAACAGTCTCTCCATGCACAGTGCTCAGAGCCCGCCTGGTGTCCCTCCCTCTCAGCGATTCCCTTGGAGTTGAGCGCAGGCGCAGTATCCTGGGACCTGCACCCCAGCCTCATTGTCCCGCTAGGAGCTGTTGGCGTCTTACTTCCTGCCCCTTGGGATCCTCCTGTCTGGAACAGGGAATGAAAGCCTGGGGAGGCATACCCTTCCGTCCTCAAGGCCCCATTATACTGTGGCCTTGTGTCTACTCTGTCTTAAAGAGACATACTGTCTATATGTAGTACTATCCATATGTATACTATATGTAAACATATACATATACGCTATACTATATGTAATAATGTCAATCATTCCTTGGCCTTATTACATAAATCCATCAGCTCTTTCAATAAGCTAGGTAGTAATTAACAGTGACATTCAGTTTTCCAAATGGCAGCTTGCTAATATCAGGGTGCTGAAGTTTGCCTGTCATCCTGTGTGACTGTTATTTGTTTTTCTTTTTCACAGATGGTACATTACGTATGGCCATGAACTCATTTGGAAGAACAGGGAGCCTCTAGTGAAAATTTGGCACGAAATGAGGACTAATCCCCCAAAAAGGGAGGTGGCTCTAAGTAACTGGACGTGGTCACTGCTGGTGCGCCTGGACCTGCTGCCTGAACAACGCCCACGGCGCTGCCCCTCATCTGGGAGGGCCCTGCTCCAAGGAGACCACCTAGCATCTCTCTTTCCGAGTATTATAAACTATGTCCCCAGTACTTGTCTTCCTAGAAAGCAAATTATGACGAGGTTGTGAAATAAAGGTTTATATCTAGTTTGTAAACGGGGTGGTTGCCTTTCTTTTGGTGGTGTCTCAGGGGTTCCTCGGGCCTCTCCTGGCAGTTCTCGGCCAACGGGGCTGGTGTGTAAGCAGAGGCCCAGGGATGCATTGCTTCAAGGACCCTGAGGTGCTGGGGCCTCCTGGGGTCACCCCAGCAGTACTCAGGGACACTCAGGACTGTGCCCAGTGGTACTGCGAATCCGATCAGGGTCAGCATGTCCCATAACCCCCGTACCTTGTCTTTGAAGATCATTAATGCCTGAGCGCCAGCTGATTGAAATTGTAGGTGGGTACGTGCTTTTTTTTTTTTTTTTTTTTTTTTGCTTTTAATACCCACCTACCCTTTTCCTTGGGTAGGTGGCAAATGCAAGCTGAGAGTTGCTTCTTTCTGACATGATCTGAAATAACAACTGCAGTATTTTCTGTGTTTCCCAAGAAAGGTAATGTTTTCCAGCAGTGAGTGGCATATACAGATGCTATTTTTAGGTTTCGCTTTCTAGGTTAAAATGCTGGCTAAATTAAGAGTTTGATGGCAGTTTCTTGGAGAAAATCAGACTTGACTCGAAGCCTAATTACATCTTATGTTTGAACATGTGCACTCTTGAGTGGAGATAGCAGACTGGGGTCACCTTGGTGGAATGCTGGCGAGCCCTGTGAGTAAGATGATTTTGAGGAAATGGGTTTTGTTTATTTTTCCCTCTCCTTGTATTTTGTTTGGGGCCTCAGCTGGTAGTGGGCTTACTCCTGGCTCTGCACTCGGATTATCACTCCTGGTGGTGCTCTGGGGATCTTACTGGGTCTGGTATCAATCCTGGCCCTATCATTTTGGTCCTGGCTTTGAAGAAAGATGTGAGAGTTGTTTTTCTTTTTTTTTTTTTTTTTTTTGCTTTTTGGGTCACACCCGGCAATGCTCAGGGGTTACTCCTGGCTCTGCACTCAGGAATTACTCCCGGCGTTGCTCAGGGGACCATATGGGATGCCGGGGATTGAACCCGGGCCGGCATGAGCCGCCACGTGCAAGGCAAACACCCTACCTGATGGATTATCGCTCCGGCCCAAGAGAATTGTTTTTCTTGAAAGGGTTCTAGGACAGATTTCAGTCTTTTCATTCCTGTGGTTTTCCAAAATTTTGTGCCTTTGCCTTGGGAAGGCATGAAAAACTCTGCTGTAGGGCCGGGCGATAGTGCAGTGGGTCTGTGCAAGACTTAGATGCGGCTGACGCAGGTTGCATCCTCATCAGAGCCTGTCTGGAGTGACTCCTGGCATGGAGCCAGGAGTAAGCCTTGAGTACTTCTTGGAGCACCTTGACCCCAAAGACCCCCCCCCCAAAGCAAACCCTAGGGCTGGGCTCAGAGCCTCTGCTGTAGCGGGGTCTCCCTACCTCTCCTTATGGTGAGAGCTTTACACAGCCCACATTGAGGAATCACCTAGGGTTTAGCAGTTTGTTGTTTTCCATTTACCACACTCATCTCTGCTGTGAAGTTTCAGTTATTCTTTTATTGGGGAGGGGAGCTTTTTGGGTCACACCCAGCATTGCTCAGGGGTTACTCCTGGCTCTGCACTCAAATTATTCCTGGTGGTGCTCGGGGAACCATATGGGATGCCGGGGATCGAATCTGGGTTGGCCGCGTGCAAGGCAAACGTCCTATCCACTTCCATAGGTCTGGATCCTAGTTCTGGTTATTACCAGGATTCAGTTCTAAACCAATAGCACTTGCAGAAGAGAATTGTTTTATGTTCTTCCTCCGAGAAAATGGGGGCTGGAGGAGAGAGAGAGAGAGAGAGAGAGAGAGAGAGAGAGAGAGAGAGAGAGAGAGAGAGAGAGAGAGAGAGAGAGAGAGAGAGAGAGAGAGAGAGAGAGAGAGGAGTACAGGGGTTAAGGCTCTTGCCTTGCATGTAGCCAACTCCACTTTAACCCAGCACTGGCTGGGACAAAGCCCCTACCCTCCGAATCCGAGTGCGTGATGCACAGCTTCACAGAAGAGCACTTGCATGCGTGGTGGCCTGGGCTCCATCCCCAGCACCAAAAGACTGCTTAAAGCAGCCGCCCTCTGCCAGGGAAGACCCATGCCGGCCTGTATGTGGAAGGTACTGCCGTGCTTTGACAGTTCCAAATCCGTTGTGCTAATAAACCCGAGGCTGCAAGATGAGGCGAGAAGTGTTTTTCTGGAAGGAGAGGCTGTGATCACACGAGCATCCCATCTGAGTCCAAAGCGAAAGCCCTGTTTGCGGCGGGCAGACTTGGCAACTGGGTGATGGAGACGAACATCCTCTCCAGGGTGGTCAGGGAAAATAGAGGCCTTCAAGTTGACCTTCAAGGCCAAGTTCTTAGGTTTTTAAATTTTTTCTCCCTGTATCCAGCAGTGCTCAGGGCAGGTCTTTTCACTGACGGGCTTGGGGGAGCCATATGGGATAAAGGGGATTCAACCCGGGTCTGCTTCAAATGCAAACCAAGTACAGAATCCCTCCACGCCGGTGGCCTTTCTACAGCCAGCCCCAGCACCGCAGCGTGAGACCGCTGCTGGCCCACTGGGGCCTGCCTTTCTCAGCTTTGCTTCTCTGGAGATGTTTGCTCACCCAAGGTCACGTTTTACTCCTGCTTAAATTCCTTAACGGGGAGCAGTGATTTGAGATCTGTGCAGCTTTTCCAAGTGAAATGGCTTTCGTGACTAGGGTGACTAGGTTTTGATCTTGTCACTCCTGCCGTGGCCATATAGGATACTGGGGATCGAACCGGGTCTGCCTTGTGCAAGGCAAAAGCCCTACAGACTGCCCTATCGCTTCGCACCCGAACGCAGGCATCTTGAGGAGGAAGGTCACTTGAGGGCTCACGCCTATTCTCAATGAAAGCTGGGATGGTTGTCACAAATTTAGCACCCCAAAGCGGTGACTCACAGGCAGAGCTGAACACGTGTTCTCCGGGAAGCTGGGCCCCACGTCTTCGCCACAATCCTCTTTGCTGCCTCTCCCGCGGTGTGCCAGCGACGCCTCGCAGAGCTGCGGTGTACAAACGAGGTGAGCATTCAGGAACGGTCTCCATCCGGCCTGGGACCTCCAACAGCCAGGTCCGATGTAACGGACAACACTCACAGTTTGAGTTTGAATCACTCAAACCGGGCATTTGCAAACGCCTCCAGCCTGAACATCTTCCCCCGCGCGCCCCACTTTGGCACCCACGCTGTGGCACCTCTTCCCGGAGGGCCGCCTCTAGGCTGGGGTAGGCGGGGACTGTAGGGGCGGGGCCTGAAAGGGGTGGGGCCTAGGCGGGGTCGGTGCGGCCTGACGTAGGAGGGGGCCTGCAAATGGGGCGGGACCTGCTCAGAACGGGGCGGAGCCTAGCTCGTGAGTGCTTCGGGCAGGCACAGCGGCGGGTCCTGGAGCGGAGGCGGCGCGTCCTGTCACGGAAGCGGGGCTCGGGTAGAGGGCGGGGCCTGTATCGGGGGCGGGGCCTGGCGTGAAATCGGTGCCCGGGTAGGGGGCGGGGCCTGGCACGGGGGGCGGTGCTGCCGGCGCGCGCCGAGCCGAGCGGCGGCGGCGGGGCGGCATGGCGTGGCCCTGCATCAGCCGCCTGTGCTGCCTGGCGCGGCGCTGGAACCAACTGGACCGCTCCGACGTAGCCGTGCCGCTGACCCTGCACAGCTACTCGGACCTCGAGAGCGACGAGCCGGGCTCGGGCAGCGCCGCTTCGCGCCGGGGCGCGTCCCCGCAGGTGCCCGGGAGCCCGGCCGCGACGTGCCGCTCACTCAGTACCAGCGGGACTTCGGCATGTGGACTGCGCCCGCGGGTCCCCGAAATGCGCCGCCGGGCCGTGGGGCGGGGGCGGGTGGTCGCCGGGCCAAACCCGCGGCGCCGCCCGGCCCTCGGGCGGTCTACGTGCTCCCTGTGGGCGACGCGGACGCATCTGCAGCAGCCACCACGTCGTACAGGTAAGGGGCTGGGGAAACTGAGGCGGGGAGCCCGGGAAGAGCCTCTTGCTCGCTCCGATGGGCACTGCAGGCGCGTCTGCGCGGTCCGACTCGGGCGCGCACCTCCGCCCACAGCCCCTCGCCTCCGCCGCCCTCCCACGACGTCGCCGTCCACGCCGCCCCGCAGCCCCAGGGGCGCAGTCACCGGCCAGTGCCCGCTGCAGGGACATGGGGGTCCCAGGAGCCCGTCTTACTCGTCGGCGCCCACCTTGGGAGCCCTTTGGGCGAGAGGTCCCTCCTCCACGCATCCCCTTCTCAGCTCTGCCCCTGGACAATAAGGGCTTTGTCCCTTCTGTCAGAATCCTGCTCTGCAGAAAAATGGGAAATTAGACATCAGCAGAGGAAAGCGACGGTTTCCTTAAGCCTCGCTGACTTTTAATCCCGATCCCTAACTGCATTGAGTGTGTGTCTCTGCTGCCAATCCCTAGGGCACGTGTCCCCCCCCCCCCACAGATTCCGGACGTCTGTCTTGTTACTAGACGTTACTGTACAGCGTAAATGTTGCGGGTGCACTTTTATCTATCCTGTGGCTAAGCATGGGGTCGTATATTGATACACTCGTTCCAGCGCTGTTGCTCTTGAATGCTGAGGTCGTTTCTAATTTGGAGTCAGTAAAAACAGGGCCTTACACCCAGGAATGTGACATGAACTTGGACTGGGATCTGAGGACCCCTCACCTCCACTGCTGGGATAGGCGCAGCCCAGGTCTGACACAAGGTGCAGAGATGTGTGTTTGTGGTTTGGTCTTTGATGCTTAGGCCATACCCAGCCACGCCATGTACAGGGCGTACTCCCAAATCTGTGCTCCGGGATCACTCCTCGTGGGGCTTGGGGGACCATATCTGGTGCTGGAGATAGAGCCTGCAGGGCTTGGCCACCTGCCAGACAAGCACGCTGTCCCCATACTCTCTCCCGTCCCGCAGTAGCCCTTTTTTAGAACCAAACAGCAGGGCCAGAGATACCACAGGGATAGGACATTTGTCTTCCAGGTGGCCGACTCTGGTTGTCTGACACGCATATGGAGTTCGAGCATGGCCAAGAGCACAGTGGGGCGTGGCCCCCCAACCACATAAAAATAAGAAATGAAAAATCAAAGGGGTACTGGGAGGCCAGAGATTCTCTCTGGACCTTTGGGAGGGGAGGGAAGGCGGAGGCCGCAGCGGTCGCACTCACACCTGTCTCTGGAGCGGTTTGCGTTTGGTAGAGGAGACGCGTGTGTCTGAGCCCACCTCCTCACACTCGCAGCATATGCTTTATCCTAGTCAAAGCCTGGCCTGTTTCAACGTTCTAAAATGCCTAAAAACATTAGGGATAATTAAAATACAATTTAAATAATTCCAAAATACATTTTAGAACCGTTTTTAGGGTCTGGAGATGTGGCTCAGGTGGTCAGCCTTGGCGGTCTGGCCCTGAGTCTAACTGGCACCAGAGCACCGCCAGGTAGTTTCCAGAAGAGAAATACCACCCTTATGTCTCGTCTGTATTGGGCTCCAGCCGGCTGTGCTTAGGGCCCCACTCCTGGCTGTTCTCACAGATCACTGGGGGGGGGTGGGTGGGCCTCGAGGGACCGGATGTGGTACTGGGGATGGCCACGCGCCAGGCAAGCGCCGTAGCTGCTGCACGAGTTGTATGGCTTCTGTGTTTCAGTCGCATTCGAGTGTGGTTTGCACAGTGAAGTCCACCCGCTGCTGCATGCCCTCTGTCCACCTTGATGCTGTCCCTAGGGTCAAACCTGGGACCTTTCCGCCCCACTGATCTGCTCTGTGCTTGACAGCATTTGGGGTAGCTGTTGCCGGCACCTCTGACTGAGCCGCGGAAATGCAGGTGGACATGTTGGTGGCTGGCGGATGTCGCCAGGGCCCTGAGCCACCCTAGGGTGCTGTGCAGGGAGAAGTGGCAGCCAGGGTCTCAGGGCTGAGCTGTGCGGGGGGGCTGCCCCTCCTGGTTAGCCCCAGCTTGGGGAGACAGTCCCGCGGTCCCCCTCATCAGCACTGCTCTGCCCGAGCCTCTCCCCAGGCGTTGCAGCTGCCCGAGTTGGCTGTTGCTGGCTCCCGCCCCCTTCCACAAAGGCCCCCACTGAGCCTCTTCCCCCACTATACATGCCCCACGGCACCCCCGTCCTGGGGCTGTGCATGAGCAGACCTTTCTAGAAGGATCCCTCCTAGCTTGGGCACCTGCTTTTCTTCCCTGGTGGCGGGTGGGCCCCAGTGCAGGCACAGGGCTGGCCATGAACAGGCCCCGCTTTCCACTCGCCTCCCCCCTGGGCCAGGAGCATGGGCGTGAGGCTCTGGCTCGGGCACTGAAGCCTCAGTAGGCTGAGCCCTGTATCTGTGGACCCTCAGCCCAGGGCCCCCCAGTACTGTATGTGGAGAGGGTGGGGGTGGTCGCCTGTGCCACTGACCCGCCCTCAGCCCCCAGCTTTGATGCACTCCCGGGGAGACTGTAACTCTGGCTCAGGACCCACTTTCCCGGAGGACAGGGCAGATGGCATGGGCAGCTGGCAGCAAAGATGACCCGCGCGGGCCCTGGCTCGGCTCGCCTCCTGGTACCCCGAAGTGCTGACCACATATGTCCATGTGGAGCAGCTGCCAAGGAGAAAGGGCAGCTTTGTGGACCTTCGGGCTGACACTGGCCGGGGTGCAGGCAGCGGGGTGGGAGGGGGTGAGCACTTCCTCCAGGCCCCACGTGGGCTGGGAACCGAGTTCCTGGGTTCCCACTCGCAGCACCCTGCCCCAGCACAGGCACTCATGGAATAAAGCGCCAGAGTTTGGGGTTTCCACAATCCAGGGGCCAGGCCCAGCAAGACCAGTCGCCAAGGTCTGAGCTGGCTGCTGTGATGAAAGGACAGACGCTTGCAGGAGTTAAGGCGAGCGATGGCAGGGCGGCACGGCGGCGCTGTGCAGGGCACGCGGTGCCAGAGTCCCTGCAGCATCGCAGCCTTGCACTGACCCTCTGAGCACCGCCGGGGCCCTCAGTCCGCCGTCAACACAGGCCTCCAAGGACTCTCTGGGTCTCGCAGACCCTTCCAAGCAGCCTGGAGACCACCTAGGGTGCCCTGGTAGTGAGCCCAGGCTGGGCCCCCTCAGGGCCTGGAGCTGAAGTGCCCACAAGGCCTCTGGCGGGGCTGTAAGCAGGGCCTTCCTGCGGGCGGGGGGTCCCAGTCCCGGTTAAGGGCTGACCATGAACGTGTCTCCCCTTTCATGATGGAGACCTCACAGTGGGTTGGCCATGGAGTTAAGAGCTCGGGGTCACAGGGCCCGTGATCCTGTTGTCTGCTGCAGGCAGGAATTCCAGGCCTGGACTGGTGTGAAACCCCAAGAACCACCAAGGCCAAGCCCGCCACCGTAGTGACCGCCCGCACCTCTGCATGGGACAGCAGCAACCCGGAACCGGTTTTCAGGTCAGTGTGTCTGGCGGGGTCAGTGGGCCCGCCCCAGCCTAGGTCACCGGAGACCTGAGTGCCGATGTGGGCAAGGGAGACGTTTGGGCCAGCTCCCAGGTTTGCAGAGCCCTGGGTTACGAGAGACGGGGGTTGGGGGTGTGGCTGTGTGGTCTCAAACCCCGCACCTTTATGGTCTGGGCACTTGTGAGGACAGTGGTCAGCCCTGCAGGTTGTTGGATGACAGCTCGGGAGCTTTGCTGTTTCATCCACTTTCAGATTAAGCCGTTTGCATGTTGTTAAGCCAGGGTTCATGCTAATGAGGTCTCTGTTCTTCAGGAACATTGATGCAAGAGTCATTTTGACTCTGAATCAGTAACAGCAAGTGAACAGGGATCAGGGTAGAGCCCATTCACAAGTCCTGCGCCCCACTGAGGGGGGGGGATTCGGTGCTGGCGGGGCTGACTGGTGGGGGGGCTCCCTTGTGTTTTCCAGGTCCCTGAGGTGAGGAAGAAGTTCACCCCCCCAACCCCTCGGCCATCTTCCAGGCCTCGGCCCCCGGATCCTCAACGTGTGACCACCACCATAATGGGAGGGCCTCGGGCGGGCCGGTGCAGAGCCGAGGCAGCTCCGGAGGCGATTAGGGGCCGCCCTCCCTCGAGGAGGGAGCCCCTTCGCCACACGCAGGGGCAGCGAAGTCTGGCACAGGCAGGGCAGCAGGACAACGCCCCCCCGGCCTATGCTCGCCTTCCCCATCAGGCATCGCCTCTGCCGTCAGCTTTCACTTGCAGAATCTCGAGGTTCTTTGGGGATCTGACGTGGTCCCCAGAGGGAGGAATAGCAACCTCGGGGCTCCTGGGTAGGCCAGTTTCTAGGCTGCATGAGAATTTCCTAGCCTACAGCCCGAGCCCCACGGAGAGCCGAGGTCATCACCTGCATGGGGTTACCCAGTGATGCCAGGCGGCCGTGCCCAGAGAAACAAGTGTCGATCCCAGGGTTCTGCGTCAGAGACTGCATATCTGCAGGGCCAACACCCTTGGGTCTTAACCTTCCCTGGGGAGCATGAATGTGAAGGAGCAAAGGACGTTTCTGGACTAATTCCAGCCCTACATCATGGCAAGGGCACAAACCACTCTGGCTTGGAACTGGGGGTGTCCTCAGGCACCTCCTGGACCCGAAAGACACTGAAAGGTAGCTGCAGCCCCACCCTCAGGGCAACCACTCAGGCTCGGCTCCTTTTTCTCCCGGTTTCTCAAATTCCGCCTGCTGAGGCCCCACGGACAGAGCCAGGCAGCCCCGGACTCGACCTCCACTCGGCATTTGAAAGCCCACTGGGCCTAGTCATAGACGAGAAGCACAGGAGGGAGGGCTCTTGCTTGTGGTCACGGTATGAGCCTGTCCCTGGTTCGAATCCTTGGTGTCACAGATGGCCCCGAGGGCCGCCCAGGCCAGGCCAGGTGTGGCGGAAAGTGAAAAAGCGACATGAGGCAAGATTCAGGTGCTTCAGTCAGGGGCTCAGCTCAGGGGGAGCAGGTGAGAGCGCTTGGGGGCTGCAGGCTGCAGAGGTGCCAGGTGCTAGCACTGAGGTACGCCCCCCCCCCCTCCGCAGTGCAGAGCCGTGAACCCTACGCGCACGGGGCTCCAGCCCCAGGGCCCCTGGGTTTGCATGTCGGGTATTTCTGCCGGCCCTCTGGGACCTGGGCAGTTAACGGTACAATCTCAGTCTTACTAAATCTGGAAATGTACTGTGCGGATTCCTTGCTAATTTCTTTCCTGGCATCCACGACCGACAAACCCGAGCACCTTTCCTGTCCTGCACCCACTCTGGGCTTCCCAGTGTCGCCTGTGTCCTGTGGGTGGTGGCACTGGCGGTCGTGGCCCCCACTCGCTGATTGGGGAGAGGGTTCGGAGGGCTGAGCACTGACTGCAGGCGGGAGGCCGTGGCTCCACCCCGGCACGCAGGGAATGCCGCTGGCTCCTGGCTTCCTCGCCGCAGCTGGTCCCGCACCTGCAAAGCGAGGCGGGGAGAATCGGGGTTCTCTGCAGCTGGGCCCTGCATCACCGGCCAAGGCTGACCAGGCTCTCTCGCAGCTCTGGATGTCCACTCCAGGGTCCCCAAACCCTGCCCGAGTCTGCAGTGGGTCATACACGCAGCTGGCCGATAACAGCCCACTCGGGTCAGCCATGTGGCGCTCACCCTTTCACCGTTGTGCTGCGGGGCCCGAAGGGCAGCGTCCATCCACTTGGCACAGACATGCACATGAGCGGCTAGGCGTGGCTCAAGGGGCACCGGCGACTTGCCCCTTAGACACAAGGATAACTTAAAGCCAAACCTCTCAAGATAAAAAAAAAGGTGCACTTTCCTATAAATTATATCAGTTCACTAAAAAAATACTTTTTTTTTTTTTTTGCTTTTTGAGTCACACCCAGCAATGCTCAGGGGACCATATGGGATGCCGGGATTGAACCCAGGCCGGCACAGGCCGGCTGCGCAAGGCAAACACCCTACCCGCTGGGCTATCGCTCCGCCCCCAAAAAAAACATATTTTTATACTTTAAGCTATTTGAGGTTTCTATAAAATACACACTTGTGTTCTGTAAAGAGCGAATTAAAAATAAAGAGCAATTTAATCTATCTAATTTCAGGTCAAAGCAGCGGCAAACAGTATGCCGAGACCATGTATTGTGTGTGGAGACCCGGGTTTCACGCTGGCACAGCTAGAGCTGGGCACAGCCCCTGAGCGCCACCTGGTATCCTTCCCCAGTCTCCCCAAATGAAGATTAATGACGCCGTAACACGCATGGACTAATCACTGCACATCGGCACTGCAGGCCGTCGCCTCTATCATCCCAGCCAGCCGAAGTGCAACAGAGCTAGCTGCCCCAACCCCGCAGGCAGTGGTCCCTGTCCCGTGGTGCAGGCCTCCAAAATGCAGCATTTGGGGACCCTTGGCCCCGCACAAAGGCCATCGGTAAAACAGTTTAACACTCAACTGTCCACTCAACAGGTCTGACAAAACAATGCAGGTGGCCACTAGCCCTGCACACCAATCCTCCCACTCCTGAAACCACGTGAAGCCACTTCCAGGACACTGGGAGCGCTAGAGGCATCACAGTGCTCCTCCCTGCTGAAATTCCACGTCTTAGGCACCCGGGCTGTCCAAACCCGTGGCTCTAATATGTTGGTAGGAAACATCACCGAGTGTTCCCGCCGAGGCTGTTTGCAGCCGTGAGGGGTGAGACAGTGCAGGGCCCGTCACAGGGACCACGTCGAGGGCCTGTGAGAGCGGAGCGGCCCCGCGATGGCAGCGAACAGCCTGTCTCCTCGGCCTGGGCTCGGAGGAAGCTCTTGTGCCCCGACGAGTGCCTTTCCCTTGCTGCAAGCTGTCAGAAATCATCATGTTCAGGGTCAACATGTATCTTCCGACTCTTTTTTTAGGCTTATGTAACTATTCCTTGTGTAACTGAGAGCTTCTGGTGCTGCAAATTCGTTTCTGGGAAGGCCTGGAAGGATTCCTCTAAACATACCTCCATGCTTCTTTCTGGCCCTAAGACCCCCACCCGGCGGGGAGCGGGTGTGTGTGCCTTCAGCTCACAAAGACCCATCAGAAATACTAAAGATTTATTGCGGATATCTGTTACACAATTATGTTACACATTAAGATACAAATACGTTGGAAATGTTAGCACATAAAGGATGGTTAAATCACTGAAGGTTTCCTTTGCAAAAAGAGGATGTCTTCAAGTTTTCACACCTGTAACTGTCATTTGGATCAAATCTTCCTCGGTCGAGCTCGGTCACGCCCTCTGCAGGACTCCGCTACGGCCTGCTGCCCCTTTTCCTACTGACCTGTTGGGGTCAGGCAGGCCCCCCACCCCCTGCATTTGTCATCCTCAGATGAAGGAGGAAGGAGGGTGGGTCCTGTCACCCCGGTCTACCTTGGGCTCAAAGGTCACACAGAAAACGGGAATGTCTGTGCTCAGACCAACTGCCCTGACCCCTGGGTTTCAGAATCTCTCTGGGCACGTTCCCGATTCTTTACTTCCACCTCCAAGACGGTGGTGAGGAGGGAGGGTGAGCATCTGTCACGTTAGTGGCCGTCCTGCAGGGCTTGGTGGCCCTGCTGTCCTCTGCCCCCGGCCCGCAGAGGCTCCGCGTTGGGGCCCGCCACTCTTAGTGCTGCGGCGGCGCAACCCTGGCCTCGCCAGTCCTTTTTCTACCTTTAAGGCACTCACAAGTGCTTCTTCGGAAACACTTTTCTTCTTGGGGAAAAGTGACAGAGAACAGAACACAGTCCATCAACAGGATGAGGCACCGGAGCTGCTCTCCAAAAACTGCGCCTGTGGCACCGGCCGGTGGCACTGACGTCGCGAGAGCTTCTTGGGCCGTGCAGGTACGTCTTTTGCTGACAAGTCCAGGCCTCTGCCGGTCCCTGATCATGCTGACACAGAGGGCAGCAATGCTCCTGGGCCCCACCGAGAATGAATTCTGAGTAGCCTATGGGCTCACGGGCTGCCTCTGTGGGCTGGGGGTCCCGCTTCCACACCGTGGCCACTGGCTGAGTTCTGACGCCAAGCAGAACTCCAGAGGTTCTGAGTAACCACTGGATCACCCCAGCCCAGAGCGGGTCCTGTCTCTAGCCTGCCAGGCTCACTTTCTGCCTCCTGGAGAGCCCTGGAGGAGAAGGGTGGTGCCTACAGTGCACAGCCTGGCCAGCCCCGCTCAGCCCCATCGAGCAGCCTCTCACAGAGCCTTACCGGAGTGGAGAAACATAAGCTGGCCACAATCAGGAACCAAACTTTCGTCCCTAAGGTGGGATATGACCTGGGACTGAACAGTGGTGTCACGCTGAGCGGGTGAGGTGGAGGAAACGGTTCGGTAGCCGTGATGCTTGGCGGCTCGGAAACCAGCTCCTTCCCGAAACACAGGAACGGTGTCAGTCCGGAGTCTCGGTGCCAGCTTCCCTCCTGCTTGTCCGAGGGGGCGCCGTGCCCTCAGCTCACTGGTCCTCGTTCAGTAACCCCATGTGCTTGTTTGTGAGGAAGTCCAGGAAGGGAATGTTGCAGATGGCCTGGTGAATGTTACTCACTGTAATCTCTCTGGGGATCCTGTCCAAACACAAAGGGTGTCAACATGGCATGGCATGGCATGGGTTTATCAGAGGGCCCAGCCTCATAGTAGGGAGGGGCAAGGCTGAGTGACAGCTGAGCTCAGGGACCACTGGTAGGTGGCCAGCAGCATTCAGCTCTGCCCAGGATATGGCCTACCCTTAACCAGCCAGCCTGACGTGATCTCAAAGCTGACCTCCCAGTCACAGGCCCGAGATGGGTGACAAAAAAGTTGGTTGAATGATTGGCCCAGCGTCGGGACAGATCTCTGAGAGACATTGGCAGCTGAGTTATACCAAGAGGTTGACCCATGCTGCCACTGAGCCAAGATCTCTGGAAACCAAGCAAACCCAATCCCACCCTGCCAAACCCAGTGCTCCTGGTAGAACGTTACAAGAAGAAAATAGCCCACCCCATCAAAAAATGGGGAGAAGAAATGAACAGAAACTTCGACAAGGAAGAAATTCGAATGGCCAAAAGGCATATGAATTTTTTTTTTTTTTTTTTTTTTGGGTCACACCTGGCAATGCTCAGGGGTTTCTCCTGGCTCTGCACTCAGAATCCCATATGAAAAAATTTTTATCATCACTAATCATCAGAGAGATGTAAATAAAAACTGGCACAATGAGATATCATGTCATACCACAGAGACTGGCACATACCCAAGAGTGAAATTAGCCAGAGGAAAAAGACAGATACAGAATGACCGCATTTATATGCGGGATATAAAAAGTAGCGTGATATCAATATCCACGGCCAGACAAAACATGGATCAGGAGGTCCTGTCAGTGGGTAGAACCTACTGCAAATGTGTAGGAGTCAGAGGTTAGGTAATACAGAGAAAGAAACAGTGTACTTAATAGTTATTGTAAATGATAATACCAGTATAGAACTGAGCATTGAAAGTAGGTAAAAGAATATACATAATAACCTCTAACTGTATGTATTGCAAGCCAGTGTATAAAAAGGAGGGAGGAGGAGAGAGAAAGAGAGAGAGAGAGAGAGAGAGAGAGAGAGAGGAGAGGGGAGGGGGGTGAAAACTGCCTGCCATAGATAGAGCTGGAACACTGTATGACTGAAACCCAAATATGAACACCTTTGGGACTGTGTATCTCATGGTGGTATAATAAAAAATTAACAACAAAAAGGGCCCGGTGCTCAACCACCCACATGCGGCTCCTACCACTGCCAGGGAAACATCCCAGCGCCTTCAGGACTCATCTCAGAGAGCCCAAAGAAACACCTACAGCTGACAGTCCCAGTGCCTGGACCCCTGAAGCGAACAGCCATGCAACACTCCTAACTTCACAGAGCCGACAGCCCAGGTGAAGAAAATTAGATGGGAAAATTGAGTAGAAGCCCACTACGCTCAGCGAGTGAAAGCAGTAACACAGAAGGCCCAGCTCATACTCAGCAGCTTGGTAAATCCTCAGGACATGACTTCAGCAACACCATTATGAGATACATGTTGTAATATGCACCGTAAATTAATTAGTGCCTGCTAAGGGAGTAGCCTTGGGGGGTGGGTGGGACTGGGGACACTGGTGTAGGAAGGGCACCTTGGTGATGGGACTGGTGTTGCAGTACTTAATACCTGAAACAACTGAACTGAACAATTCTGTAAATTGCGTTGTTTAAAAAAAAGTTTTTTTTTTTTTTTTGGGGGGGTGGTGGGGGTCATACCCAGCGATGCTCAGGGAACCATATGAGATGTTGGGGATCAAACCCAGGTCAGATACAGCAAGGCAAATGCCTACCTTTGTACTATAGCTCCAAAACAAGACAGTATATATAAAAATAAGATTGATTCTGAGGACTGAGAAAAGAGGGAGCCGAGTGGACGGCACACCACCCCCCCACCTGTCTGGGGCTGCACCTGGTGGTTCTTGGAAGCTACTCACTCCTTGCCCTGTGCTCAGGGCCCCAAACACAGAAATGATGGACTTGGCCTAGAAGCTGAGTCACAGCACCACAGGACCTGGGGGCGCGTTTCTGTCTCTTGGAAACACGGCAGGCCAAGTGTGAGGAGGGACAGATGTTCCTTCAGGTGGGCCTGTGTGACGCCTGTGCCGCCTCGGATCTCCAGCAGAGCGGCACCGACCTCGCCTTCCCAGCCCACTTCCCTGCCCGAGCCAGCGCTCCTTGGAGGAGGCCTTGTCCCAGGGCAGCGCTCCACTTACAGCTGGATCCGGCCCTGGTCTCTGAGGAGACACAGTGGGACAGAAGCATAGTGGTTTCCTCTCAGAGAAAAGTCTGGCGTGGGACAAAGGCAGGAAGGGTTGAGAAACAATAAAATCCAGGACCTGGGGGCCGGAGCGACAGCACAGCGGGTAGGATGTTTGCCTTACACGCGGCTGACCTGGGTCCGATCTCTGGCATCCCATATGGTCCCCTGAGCACTGCCAGGAGTAATTCCTGAGAACAGAGCCAGGAGTCACCCCCTGAGCATTACTGGGTGTGAATCCCCAAAATAAATGAAGGAAAGAATTAATGAATGAATGAAATCCAGGGCCTGATCAGGGACCAGCAAGGAGGTGGCCAGGAGCAATGGAGAACCTTGGACCAAGGCTGCATTATCTGGGGGCTCGAAGTGATAGCACAGCGGGGAGGGTGTTTGCCTTGCACATGGCCGACCTGGGTTCAATGCCCAGCATCCCATATGGTTCCCTAAGCACCGCGAGGAGTAATTCGAGTGCAGAGCCAGGAGTAACACCTGAGCGTTGGCGGCAATGACCCAAAAAAACAAGAACAAAAAAACACAACCACAACCAAGGCTGCAGCGATAGTATGGCAGGTAGGGCACTTGCTTTGCACATGGCTGACCCAGGTTCGCTGCCTGGCATCCCATATAGTTCCTGAGAACCGGGAAGAGTGATTCCTGAGTGCAGAACCCAGAGTGACGCCTGAGCAACACTGGGTGTGGCCCCCAAACCCAAACCAACAAAAAGCTGCATGCTGCGTTTGCTGGGAGCCAAGTCAACCCCCTTACTATACCCACTATTTTTTTTCTCCTTGTGTGTTTCTCTGGGTCAGACCCAACGGTGTCCAGGTGTTACTCCCTCTCTGCACGCAGGGATCACTCTCGGGATGTCGATAAGGGGGTAGGGGATCAAACCCAGGTCGGACGCATGCAAGGAAACGCCCTTCCGGGGTACTACTCCCCTGGCCCCAAGACCCCATTTCTAAGAAGGGAGCTCTGGCCTGGAGGAGTCTGACAGTATGCAACAGTGAGCTGAGACGCGGTGCCTGTCCACAAGGTCTGTCACATCATGGCCGCTGTGATAACCTGTCACTGCAAAGAGCCCGTAGGCGTGGGGCGGGGGCGGGGTCACAAGCAGGCCTCTGGGCGGGCGGAGTTTACACAACCCCAAACCCTCCAGCAGTGACTGAGCCTGGCTCTGTCCATGACCCCAGCACCAACACCCTTGTGGCCTACCATGTTCGAGCAAGCAGCTTTGATTTCCCAGCACACCGTTAGAAGTCACTGAGCAAACCAACACAACAAAAACAGAATAACCCAACGAAGTCTTGTAGGGCGACAGAACTGTCGAGGAGCATACGACAGAATGTCTGACGTACCCGCCGGAGTGACGTGGTACCTGTTGTGCGACGCGGCCTGGTACCCGACGGCCAAGGCCTGCCCTCAGGATGTCACTCACCAGCTGCTCCGTGGCCTGCAACAGACAGAAGATGCTGTTAGCAGCACACAGCGGCGAGAAGGGCTACTCGGACCCCGCCTTACCCCACCCTCTGCAAACTCTGGGTTGCAGCAAGAAACACAAAGTCCTTTTGGCATTTTTTGGCCACAACTGGAGATGCTCAGGGGTTACTCCTGGCTCTGCACTCAGGAATTACTCCTGGTGGTGCTCGGGGGACCACATGGGATGCCGGGGATCGAACCTGGGTCGGCTGTGTGCAAAGCAAATGCCCTACTTGCTGCTCTGGCTCCAGAACGCGAAGTTGAGAAGAAAAAGGTAAAGGCCCAATTAGCAGACCATGAATATCAGTGACCAACACAAAGGCCAAGAGTCTGAGAAATCAGGAACCGTAACTGTCCACTGACCAGTGTTTCTAAGCAAAGACTGAGAGGTCACGTGACTGGAGCAAGACGGGGCTAGGCCACCCCTCGCCCAGGGACTGCTGCTGCCGTGGCAGGTGCAGAAAGCCCTGGCTCTGCTCCCGTCACCCCGACAGTACCGACAGAACTGCCTCTCACCTCAGACTATTTAAAAAGCTTTTCGACTGGCACTAAAAATATCGCTTCAGAGACACAGGCACAGAAGCTCCTGCAGATGCTTTGAACACAGAGAGGAAACATGACTCAGTTCGTCTTAAGTCAGGAGAGGCCCGAGAGAGTCCTGAGAGGTCAAGGTCTGGCCTTGTGTGTGGGGACCCCGTCACTCTTGGCACTGCCGGGAGCAGCCCCTGAGGACAGATGGGCATGTGGCCCCAACTGCCATCTGCTTCAAACACAACCCCCCCCCCCCACTCTAAGAAAAAAAAAAAGACAAAAATAAGCAGAGAAGGAAATGGCCCGAGAGAAAGGTTCGGGCACTTTCGGTTTACGGGCTGGACCCCCGGCACTGCAGAGCAACTCCTCGGCACTGCAGGATGACCCCAGAGAGCATTTGGAGGGAGAGGCTGCCGAGGTCGGGGGTGTGGTGCTGCCCGGCTGGGTCTCCGGCACCACATGGCCCTGAGCACCTGCTGGGTGACTCCCAAAGCCAACACCCCCAAAATGGAAACTTTAATAAGAGCCTGTCACCAAGCCTATCACTTCAGTACCCAGCTCTTACCTGAACAGTGGACAGCCGGGGATCTGGCTGCCCCGTTCAACCTCCTGGGTCACCAGGCACCCACATTTATTGTGGTTTGCTCTGGGGATCCTCTGGGAGTGCCAGGGCTTGAACCCCGGTCAGCCGTGTGCAAGGCTAGCACCCTACCCACCGAACTATCGCTCTAACCCTAATTTCTGTTTTGGGGCCACACCCAGTGGCGCTCAGTGGTACTCCTGGCGGGGCTTGGGGGACCATACAGGAGATGGGGATCAAACCCGGGTCAGCTGTGTGCAAGGGAGGTAACCTGCCCCGCTGTACTATAGCCCCAGGCCCAGGCACCCACCTTTAAAATCATGTCCTCGATCACAGGCGGCGTACACGTTCTTGTGGAGCGCCACGGGCTGTAGGGTGATCCCGATCTGCAAAATCAGAAGTGCCACTTGCCCCTCAGCCTCCATGAGGTAACAGTGTGGCTGCCCAGGGACACGCACGGGTGGACAGCGAGCCCGGAATTGTGCTGGACAGACTGTATGGGGAAGGGCTGCACAGCTCGAACACCCCAGGTGGCTGGGGCGACCACGCACCCGTGAGGTCCTTACTCCCGAGAACACGGTCAGGATTCTCTGTAACCCCGCCTGCGAGCGGCACACTGGGGAGCACCAACCCAGCATCTAAGGCCCGACCTAAGATGGTTTGTGAGGATAAAGCGATGCCTCCTCCTTCCTTCCCTCCGCGAGGAAATAAACCCCGCTTGCGCTCGAGGTCTAAACAGCCATGCTCGTGACAGCTACTAATGGGCACCAGGTTCCGTGAGGGAGACGCCTTCATGCCTCTCTGGTGAGAGGTGCAGGCAGGGGCGCCACGGCGCTCAGGCAGGGAAAGCCGCCTTGGGGTTCAGCACACGGAGAAGGGGGACTCCTAAAGGCCACCTGGATCGCTGCCTCTGCTCCCGCCCTGGTCCAACAAACAGCTGTTGCACCTGTTGGTACTGACCTTGGCCCCAGGCCCTGGCACGGAAAGGAGGGGCCCAGAGTACAGGCCCCGACGCCTCTGTGCCCAGGCAGAGGGCAATCCTGCCTGCATGCAGTTCTCTAAAGTCAGGGTCGGTTTGTCAGACAGCTGCGAGTGTGTGACCGATCACCACCACAGACTGCCCCCCGCCCCGCACCTTCTGTGTGACGTCCCCAATAAATTCAGATCCCGGGGTCGGGGGCAGGTAGAATTTCATTTCCTCCTGTTTCTCCTCCTGCTCTTTTTGATGTTTACTTTCAACGGCTCTGAGAGGTTGAGGATGTCCACCTCCTCCTCCGTCTCCGGCTCTCTCTTCTGGAACTGCTGCAGGTCCTCGAGCTTCCGGCAAAGGCTGTCGGCCGAGGACAGTGACGACGGGCACTCTAAAGAGAGGGAACGGGGCTGAACGCCGGGACGCCCACCACCGGGACCCGGAGAAGGGGGCACCGCGACCCACGCGGGCACCAAACCGGGCACCGTGCGTGAAGATGTGGGTGCTGGGACAGCCACCTAAGACGGAGGAACTCCAGCACCGCCACAACCTGGACATCCCCTAACTGCTATTACAACCAAACTGCTTGTTCACGTACTGAAGATCTGGAGACCCATGCAAAGCAGAGGCAACAGCAAGCAGCCAGTGTCGCTGCTCGGGGTAAGTCCTGCTAGAGCATTTTAGCGCACACTGCCCAAACCCGGCAGGAGAGGGAGGGCTTGGCGTCAGCAGGAGCGCTGGAAGCTTCGTGTGAATCACTCTGGGCTTGATGCCTCAGTAAGGTCCAGCCCAAGAGCAAGATGGGGTGAAGGGCCTGAGGCTGGGGCGAAAGCATCGAGCTCTGGCTATTCCCAGGGGTCTCATAAAGCAACCGATTAGCCGTACAAACAACAAGGCTCATCTCTGGGCCGGAGCGCTTGCCTTCGCGTGGCTGACCTGGTTTCAATCCCTGGCACCTCATATGGGCCCCCTGAACCTGCCAGGACTGATCCCTGAGTGCACATTTAGTATGCTCTGAGCACTGCTGGTGTGGCCCAAAATGAAAACAAAAATACAAACCAAAATCAAAACCCCAAAGAAACCCCAAATACCGAAACAAGGAGAAATGGTGCAGGGTAAGCTTCCTGGCCCAGGCCTGACACTGAGCTGTTCTGGAGGGCGGGGGTCGGCGGGGGATGGGCCAGATGGGCTCCAGGCCAGGGTGAGCACAGACTCTGCGGCAATTCTTCCGGGTCCTGGGCCCCGTCCCTTCACCTAAGCAGTGGCAAGAGGGCTGGAAGCAGGCACGGAGCGCAAGCAGGTGTGGCCAAGCACTGTCCCGTGGGCGCACCTGGCTCACTGTCGATGCGGGTCAGGATGTCCTCGATGGAGTCAGCCTCACCCCGCAGGCTCTCGGGTCCGGTGGGGTGTAGCCATGGCAGCGGCACCAGTGTGCGATGTGCTTGGTCTTCAGGGGGCTCAGGTGGTGGAACCTGGGATTCTTCTCCAGGATTTCTTGTAAGACTTTTCTCATTGTCATGGCTCTTTGCCACTTAAATAAAATAAATGAAAGGATCATAATCAGATTCTTCTACTTAGTAAATTCGTTCAAATCGATGCTAAACTCCCAAGCTGACGTACTGTAATAATTATTTCCCCCTAAGGATATTATCTGGCAGTGGTACTTTGCAATTTAAGAACAGAGTAAAAGAATTTCCACAGCATGTTTTCAAAATTAAAAGGAACTGCCTAGATTGGCCTCGCAGGTGTTTCATCTGGTCTCAGCCCAGGACCCGACTCCCTTTCCTCCCCAGAGCCCTCACCCAACTTGCTGTTTGCCCCAAGCATGGCCCTGCTCAGGTCACTTCCTCGGATGACCCGCTCTGAACAGTCACGGTCATGGAAACAAGGACTCAATACATACCTGATTAATGTTTTCAGTTTTCAGAGTTTTTAATTTACACAAAAGCAAAACCACCTAGGTTGGGCATTCATGCAGGAAAGACTCAGAATCCCTTCTTAAGAAACTTAGGTACAAGAGCCGGAGAAATGATGCGTCGGCTAAGGCTAAGGCCTTGCACACACTGACCCAGATTTGGTATCTGGCACCTGCACCCTGGCAGGAGTGACCCCTGAGCACTGCCGGGTGACCCCAAAACTAAAACCAAAATTCAAAAAAAACCAAAAACTGATAAAAAATACTTCTGTACAAATCAGTGTTGCAAAAGAATTATCATTACTCATTCTTATAAGCAGGGAACTCAAACTTAACTGAGTGGATCTTCCTTTTGGAATAGCACAGATTTAGTTTTAATACATTAAAATTTATTGAGGAAAAAAACCAAGAAAATGGGAAAAAATTCTTAGAAGAGCCACATTTTTAAAGGAGAAAAAAAAATCCCACCACAAACTACTCAGAACAGGCTAGTGTTCCCCGCTCCAAGAAGCAGCTGTGGCGGCCGGAGTGTCCCCTCTCCGGACCCCTCAGGAGGGGCCTGTGTGTCACGTGGGCATACGCGGGGTTACCTCAGCAGCTCTCCTTTTCCCAATGTTCCAGCCATAATACTGCTCCACAGACCTTGCAGAAAAACAGCTGGCATCTTCACCTACAAAGCACACAGCCAGCACACTCTGAGTGCAACCGTTAGGATTTTAATCAAATCTTATTTGACGGAGGCATGTCCAAAAATGTGTCCCTCTGCCTTGTAACTGGGTATTTGTTCCTGACTGGGGTAAGTGCAGATTCAACACAGCGCAGAAGGGGTTCTCCTTAGAAGAAAAAAAGGCAAACGACAGCCATGCAGCTACTCAACTATTAAAATCAGCAGAAATGGGGCCAGAGAGACAGCGGAGGAAGGGGCCTGCCGTGCAGACCTAGGTTTGAAGCAGGCATCCCACACGGTACTGTGACTACAGCGCGGGAGTGATCGCTGAGTGTAGAGCCAGGAACAAGCCCCGAGCACAGCAGGGTGTGGCCTCATACCCAAAATAAATAAATCAAAGAAAAACATTAAAGGAAGTGAGAATGGTACTCCACTAGGAGCCCAGAGACCAATACCTCACACGGCAAAAACAGTAAAAAACAAAACAAAAACACCCAACCCACGAACTGAGCCAGTATGAATCCTAGCACCTTGCAAATGAGCCTCCTCGATAGCTTAAGCCGCCTAAGAGAACCACAGAATCAGTCTTAAAGCACCACCTCAATTGATTTTAGCTGACTCAATGTCCCCAGAAACCCAAACTTTAACAACCAATGTAAAGGTGCCAGTCAGGATGGCAGGCTGGAGCTGGGACACGGGTGGAGGGAAGGTGGCGAGGCGGCAGGATTGGTAACGGAACACTGCTTGTCAAAAACCCAACTTCGAATAACTTTGTAACTCACAGTGCTTGAATAAAATAAAAATTGGGAAAAAATATTCCAAGTAGTTCACAGCTTTGAAGAAGACACCCAGGCAGGGCCAGAGACATGGCTCTGTGGTTGAATGGACTGCACTGCACGCAGAAGGCCTGGGTTCCATTCCGAGCACACACGGTTCCCCAAGTACCCAGAGGAGTCTGGGCGCTGAGTGGCGAGACCCTGAGCACCATCAGGTATGGCCCTCCCGTTGCCCTCTAAATCATCTGTTTAGAATAAATGTCTTACCTCTGGCAGTGATTAATGGAATCTTCTTTACTACTGCAGTTAAGAGTTGCTGAATAGTCTCTAAATGGTCTATCCTGAGGACAGAAAGTCAATTAAGACGTGGTAATCTCTAGCCCGTAGTCTATAGTCAAGAGCAATTTATGCTTAAAAGGAACTATCGGGCTGGAGCTGCAGCCCAGCGGGTAAGGCGTTTGCCCTGCACGCGGCCAGCCTGTGCCGGCCTGGGTTCAATCCCGGCATCCTATATGGTCCCCTGAGCACCGCCAGGAGTGATTCCTGAGTGCAGAGCCAGGAGTAACCCCTGAGCATCGCCGGGTGTGACCCAAAAAGGGAAAAAAAAAAAAAGGAACTATCAAGGCTAAATAAATGTAGAGCCAGATAGTACAGCAGGTAGGGTATTTGCCTTGAACATGGCCAACCTGGGTTCAATCCCCGGCATTCCATATGGTCCCCTGAGCACCACAATGCCAGGAGTAATTCCTGAGTGCAGAGCCAGGAGTAACCCCTGAGCATTGCTGGATGTGACCCAAAAGGGGGAAGCCCAAACAAAAAAAGCCCCAAAAAAAACCAAACCCCCAAAATGAATAAATAAATAAATGAGAAATCTGGTAATATCTAACTACACAAGCATCACATTTTGGTTTCATATATATATATATATATATATATATATATATATATATATATATATATATGAAAATATTTCCCCACTAGTATCCCACCCACACGGCAGAGCCTGGCAAGCTACCTGTGTCGTATTTGATATGCCAAAATCCAGTAACAATTATAGACCTCATTCCCATGACCTGAAGGAATGATTTGAGGCTCTTCCTGTTCCTGGAGGGAACAGATGCCCTTGGGCTACACTAGCATGTGACAGGACGTATGGGGATGTTACTGGTGCCCAATCGAGCAAATCGGCGAACAACGGGAAGACAAATGATACAAGTGAGATGTGTGTGTGTGTGTGTGTGTGTGTGTGTGTGTGTGTGGAAGATAAAAGCCAACCCATTGACCAGCTGCTATGAATTCTAAGTATCTTTTGAAAATGACGGTGGGCATACTTAGTAGACCCTAGGAGCCATCAGGGCCCGCCCAGCAAGGCTGGAGGCAGTGGGTGTTGGGAGGTGTATGTGCCAACCCTGGAACTCTCTTTACAGTCCCTTGAGCAAGCACTGCCAGGAGTGATCCTGGGGCTCGGAGCCAGGACTAAGCTGTGAGCACTGGTGAGTGGCCCCAAAAGCCAGGAAATGAAAAACCAAACCTAACCAAACCAAATAAAGCGTTCTAGAGCATTTCCCAACGGAGCATTCAGCAACGACAATACATAACACACACCAGGTCAACTTGGACAGAGCAACTCGGGTCAGGCTCAGCGGGACAGGTCTCTAACCCCCATGCGGGGACTTCCTGGGCTGTAATCGCCGTCAGGCCCAAGTCACACTGATGTGTATAATGCAGATTCTGAGCCGGGCACCAAGCGGTGAGGCGGGACCCATCAAGGGACTGAAACATACAGGCACGCACTATGATGAGGCTGGCCTAAGGGCTCGCCCTGTGTGTGCAGGCTGGGGACCAAACCCAGGGGCCTCAAGCACTCCACAACCGAGCCACCTCACTGGTCTGAACCCATTCTGAGAGTACCCCAACAAGACTCCCTCGGAAAGGACAGAGGGAATTACTTGATAACATAGTTTCCCAGCTCCGAGCTCTCTTCTGTCTTCACTGCCGGCTGTCCCTCTGGAGAGAGGCAGCTGGGCCCAGGTGTTTCTGGCTCGTCTTCACTGCAAAGCAAGAGTGACAAGGAGAGAGGTTAGGGTGCATGGCTGAGGGCAGTGGGCGGGGAGGGACTACACACATACACACACAGGTACTGCAGGATGAGAGCAGACAGCACCCGACAGCAGCAATGGGGCAGGCACACAGGGGGAGAGCTGAGACGTGGGTCACAGGTGGGGAAGCGTTTCCAATGGCTCTGGTTCGTGCTTCCGGGATGGCAGAAGAGAGCCAACAGATCTTCATCCCCTTTGCAAGCTCCCCTCCTACGAACACATCCTCCTCCGAGATGCTGCTGACGTGTTTCACTTCTGGAGAGTGACTTTCTTATAGTGCATTTCAGGAGGTGGCGTCTACTCTGCCAGTTTTTTATTTTTTTGGCTTCTGGTCACAACTGGCATTGCTCAGGGGTTATCCCTGGCTCTGCATTCAGGAATTACTCCTGGCGGTGCTCAGGGGACCAAAGGGATGGCGGGGATCTAACTCAGGTCGGCTGCGTGCAAGGCTAACACTCTCCCTGCTGTAGCACGGCTCCAGCCCCTACTTTGTATCTCAGTCTTTAGCTTAACTTTGACTTTTCATTTTGTCCCTCTGATCAAGTAAGGGTACCGGTTAACAAAACCCAACTTATTTAACTTTTCTTTTCTGGCTAACTTTTCCTTTCTTTTCTTTTCTTTTTGGGTCACACGGTGATGCTCAGGGGTTTCTCCTGACTCTGCACTCAGGAATTACTCATGGCGGTGCTTGGGGACCATATGGGATGCCGGGATCGAACCGGGCCGGCACAGGCCGGCCGCATGCAAGGCAAATGCCCTACCCGCTGGGCTATCGCTCCAGCCCCTTTCTTTTCTTTTTTGATGGTGCTTAGGAACTATTACAGGCTTGGTGCTAGGGATCAAACGCAGGGCTCCTGCATGTAAGGCATGTGCTCCAGCTATGGAGAGCTCCAGGGTCCCCGTCCCAGAGTATAAACGCACACCTGCACATTCCCTTGTACTTGCAATTATATCGTAAGCGTTACACCCACCCAACCCTTAGGGAGTTCAAGACTTCAGTGAGTAGAATCAAGTCCTCCCCTCCCAAATGAAGTTCTGATACTCCAGTTTTGTAGGCACCAGTATATTCATTATAACTAAAAATTTTACTTCTTGGTTTGGGGGCTCTAGAGGTCTCACAGGCAGTTCCCGACTGGGGGCTGCATGGCTGCTCTTGTCGGCACACTGGAGGGACCCGCAGTGCCAGGGACAGAATTCCAGGCGCCAGCATGCAAAGCATGAGCAGGCTCCCGGCATTTCAAAGCTCCCACTATCCCCAGTGGGGAGGAGGGCAAGGAGAAGATGCCACACCCGCCCTTCCTCTGGAAGAACCACCACGAACAGCTTTACAAGGAACTGGCCTGGGTTCCCTGAGGTGCAGAGAAACGCCAGGGCCAAGAAGGCCCCCCCGAGGGCACTGTCATCCCAATGGCTACTGTGACTTCTGTATGGGGGTGGGGGGGCTCAAAGAAGACGGGTACCCGAGGACCGCATCCCCAGTGCTGGCTGTGGGCGCTCAGGACAGCAGCCGTGCAGGCCGGACCCCTGGGCAGTGCATCGAGTGTGAATCCTACGGCCTCTGCCGTGCCGGCTGGGCGGGTCTCACCCCCAGAACTAGCTGCCTTTCTGACATGACTGTCATCGGGGCTACCGCAGGTACTGCCTGAGCCACCCCCAACCATGGCGGAGCCCCCAGAAGGGAGATGGAGCTACCACCTGTGTCTCTGGCGCCTGAAGGAGAAGGTCTCTGCCTAGGCACCTTCGCCACACTGGGGCCTGCCACACTGGGGTGCTGCCCCCCCACTGTCGAGTGCCCCCCATCGATGCCCCTGCTGGAGGGGAGGCTGGGCCGGCCCTGCAGGGACCCTGCTCCTTCCCAGCTCTTGGCAAGCGGGCATCAGGCGCTTCTGCTCCCCTCAAAGCCATACCCCGCTGCTGGGCGGGCGGCATATGGGTGGTGGATGCCAGCAGGGGGCATGGACACAGCATTTTTCTAAAGAAAAGTCAAAAAAGTAAAAAAAAAAAAAAACAACACCTAACATGAAGTAAAAAGAAAATACACACCTTTTGCAACAGGTGCTGGAACCGGAGCTGGGGAGTCGGGGCCGGGAGACAGGCAGGATGGCAGGCGACTTGCTGGTAGAAAATGACTGCACCACTAGCAGGCGAAGAGAGAAGGACGTGACTTAGAAACTACTTACAGGGAATGCCGCCTCTCCGCAGCCCCCCCACTGAGCTCACGGCACAGAGCGTCAGCGCACGACGCTCCCGCCTTGCCACACACTGCCTGGGCAGAGCGGGCTGTTATTCACTATCACCCTTCAACTGCGGAAACAGGGGCAGACACAGAACGGAGAAAAATAAAAATTCAATAAACCTCAATTCTTCCCAAGGCGCGCACAATGCACCCTGGACTCAATTCTGTGAACGGGCACCTACGGGAGCAATGAACTGTTTTTGTTTCACTTCCAGTTGCTGGCACGCCAATGTTCAAAGCGCCACCTGCCAGGGCACCCGCTTCCCCACCCCACCCAGGCAAACCTGAGACAAGCCCAGCACAGCGGTGGGGAGGCCTTACCCTTGTTCACAGGCATCAGGATGGTCTGCACGCCCCGGACGTACTGACACCGAGCGGTCGGAGCTGGCTGGGGATGGTCAGGACCGCCTGCTGGGGACTGGACTGGCTGGAGTGAATCTTTAGCAACCCTGAAACACGCCAGAAAAGAAGGCGAAGCTGAAAGTCAGATTCTACCGTACAATCCCCGTCTGCACACTGACGCTAACTTCACAGGAGAAACATCTGCTCCATTAATAAAGGGACGTTTACTCCTTCAACGAAGAGCCAGAAGAAAGAGGGTCTGGGTGGAGGGGCAGATTCTACAAGGAAGCCATGTCGTCACTGCTAAAGGATGGCGTGCTCAACATGTGACCGGAACTCAAGCATGAACAACTCTGTACTTCTCCGTGGTTCAACAAGTAAAAAAAAACAAAACAAAGCAAAAAAACCCATGACGTGGCAACCAGGTTCTATTTTTAAAGTGCTCTATATGAAGCAATCTTGACAATGCACCAATACAGACATTTTTGTTTTTTTTTTTTTTTTTCACACCGCAATCCAGAGGCCCCCTCCCTCAGGAATCCTCCTTGGCAAACGCCCCCGCGGGGCTGGGCCCAAGGAAGAAAAGCCACCGTGAAGTCCCACTGTTGGGTCCTCTAGCATTGCCATTCTGAGTTGGGTCAGGTCTCTATTCTATGGCAAGCTGATTTGCCTCACCTACAGCTGCAACATGCAAACTGCACATACAATTTTTTGATTTGGGTAAGCCACTTTACTACTTTATTATTTATTTTTTGGGGTCACACCTGGCGATGCTCAGGGTTTATTCCTGGCACTGCTCTCAGGAATTACTCTTGGCGGGTGCTCAGGGGACCATATGGGATGCCAGGGATCGAACCGGGTCGGCTGCATGCAAGGCAAGCGCCCTACCTGCTGGGCTATTGGTCCAGCCCCCACTTTACCACTTTAAAACATGCCCTGTGTATCCTGACTGCCTAGCAGATGTTCCCAAAGACTCAACTTGAGGGTCCGGGAAACACATGCAAAGCACATTTTGCTTTGCTTTTGGGAGACCCGGGTTAATCCCTGGCACCAGACGGTCCCTTTAGCCTTGCAGGAGTGGCCCCCAAGCAGAGAGCCCGCAGGGAGTCGAGGCCTTAAAGCACCAAAGCTGTAGCCCCAGAATCCGAAAGAGAAGGAAAACTGAGGAGTCCCTTTTAAACTACCTGCAACCTACCTACATCTGCTGCACACTCTCTCCCACATGGACTACTTTTTGTCTTTTGGGTCTGGGGGGTTTCACCTAGTGGTGCTCAGAGCTTATTCCTGTCTCTGCTCGGGGATCACCCATGGTGGGGCTCAGGGACCATCTACGGTGAGAAGCCAAGGCAGAACCTGCCAGATAATCTCTCTGGCCCCAGCCCCACATAGCGAACTCTTTGATCTGTCTGCTCATCAAACCTTTTCATTTCCCATATGTGTGTGGCATCACTTTTTTTCAAATAGTACATTTTCCACTGCCACTGGCCAATCCACTATCATTTCTCTCTCCCTCTCCCCCCCCTCGACCCCGCTTTTTTGTCACACTTGTGTGATGCTAGGGGCTACTTCCAACTCTGGGCTTAGGGGGTCACCCCTGGCATGCAGCACTAAGAATCAAACCCGAGCCTTCTGGATGCAAAGCGTGTGCTCCACCCACTAAGTGTTCTGACACGCCACCCACCACTTTGTTTTAAAAATTTCGGGACCAGCGACCGTACTGAAATGGCAAAGACAACACCCCCCCCCCCCCTTTATAACCCTTTACCCCTTTTTTTTTGCTTTTTTTGGGTCACACCCAGCAATGCTCAGGGGCTTCTCCTGGCTCTGCACTCAGGAATTACTCCTGGCGGTGCTCGGGGGCACCATATGGGATGCCGGGGATCAATCCCGGGCCGGCATGGGCCGTCCGCGTGCAAAGCAAACGCCCTACCCGCTGGGCTATTGCCCGGCCCCAAAACAGCCCCTTTTTGCTTTACCTCTCCCACCTCATCCGGTTCCCTCTGGCACAAGCTCTGAACCCTTACAGACCTTTCCTTTGCTACAATCTTGCTGGTTTTATTTATTTTTGGATTGTGGGGGCTGCACCCGGCAGTGCTCAGGGTTTACTCCAGTCTGCTCTCCGGGATTGCTCCTGGAGGCCCTCAGCAGGCCAGAGAGGATGCTGGGAATCAAACCCAGGACGGCCACGTACAAGGCAAGCATCCTATCCACTGTACTATAGCTCCAGACCCATTTAAAATAAAAAAAGTATATAAGGAACGCCTTATGTGAGGAAACATTTGAAGTTAGATTTAAAATGCACCGACTGGGGGCCGTGAGTGATGGAACAACAGGGAGGGTGTTTGCCTCGCGCACAGCCGACCTGGGTTCGATCCTCCGCATCCCAGATGGTCCCCGGAGCACTGCCAGGAGTAACCCCTGAGCACTGCCAGGTGTGACCCAAAAAGTGCAAAAAAAAAAAAATTTTTTTTAATAAATAAAAATACACAATTAGGGTAGGGAAGCACCTTATGGCACTTTATGTCCTTCCCCTGTAGCCCTAGATTAGTCCACCGCTAAGACAGAACAATGATCACCACCAGACTATCCAGCTAAGGTCTGATACTCCCATTCCCTTTGTGCCGTAACAGTAAGTAAATCTTAAAACAATATGAAGGGAGGCAGGCTGGAGTGGCAGGTGGGAAACTAGGGACACAACTAGTGGAGGGGAGGTCACACTGGTGGCGGGAATAGTGGCAGGGCATTTTCGGTCTGAAACAACTGTATTGTGAACAACCTCGCAAACCAATGTTAGAATAAAAACTTTAAAAGTTTTTTAAAAACAGGGGCTGGAATGATAGCACAGCAGGTAGGCATTTGCCTTGCACACTGCCGACCCGAAGTTTAATCCCTGGCATCCCACAGGTCCCCTGAGCACCGCCAGGAGTAATTCCTGAGTGAAAGAGCCAGGAGTAACCCCTGAGCATTGCCAGTGTGACCCAAAAAGTGCAAAAAAAAAAAAAAAAATAAATAAATAAAAAGTTTTAAAAATGGGCTGGAGAGATAGTCCAGTGGGGAGGGAGTTTGCCTTTACACGTGGCTGACCGGGTTCGATCCCGGCATCCCACATGGTTCCCCAAGCACCACCAGGAGTAATTCTTGAGTGCAGAGCCAGGAGTAACCCCTGAGCATTGCTGAGTGTGGCCCAGAAAGCAAAAAAAAAAAAAAAAAAAAAAAAAAAAAAAAAAAAAAAATTTAAAAACAGATCTTCTCCTTATCCCTACTGTTCTGATTCCATGAGCAAAGGCTCTAAGTGTTTTGGTGAGCTTGGCTTTTGAACCAGAAGCTCATGCCCTTCAGTTCGGGGATAAACAATTTCTCGGGTGATTTTCTTCTATTTCCTGTTTTTCCTGGAATTCCTTTTAATTGGCTCCCTGATGTCATCAAATTTTCTTAGTATCTACTTCTTGGTCCATTCCCTGTTTCCACTTCGTGCTCTAGCGGACTCTGAACACCGCAGCCAGTGATCCTGGGGCTAACCATGCCTCCTCCGCTTCAGGCCCTTTGACGCCTTCCTTTGGAACAAAAGGCAACACTTTCAATGACCTACAGAACCCCAGTGTGATCTGTGCCCATCAGCCTGACTTTACTCTACTCACAATGGTCACCTTGTTCTAGACAGTTTACAAAGCAGGAAACAAACTACAAAACTGAACCCTACAAGGCACAATACCGAAACAAAAAAACTTGGCAGTCATCAGGACATAGCTAACGTATTTTTCTCTATTTTTTGTAGGGCCAGGAATTGAACCTAGGTCCTCAAACACGAAAGGCCTATGCTTTGCCATGAACGGTATTCCTGGGCCCTAATCTGGTTCTTTGATGACACAGAAAGCTAATGCAGTATCTCAGGATATTAGACTTTTAGAGCAGGGCGATGTTACTTACTGTATGCTAAAGTGTGGTCAGGAAGGGGCGGGCACTCATTTCTTAAAATATTCTTTCCATAATTTCTCTATCAGCCTACCACAGTATCTCCAAATATTCAGTTTCACAATACAAAGTTATGCTTGAACTGGAGCGATAGTACAGCAGGTAGGGTGTTTGCCTTCCACGTGGTCAACCTGGGTTTGATTCCCGAGAGCATAGCCAGGGGCCCAGCCAGGTATGGCCCCAAAACAAAAACAACCACCACCACCAAACTTTCTGAAATATTCGAGCCCAAAGATGAGGAACCTTGAGACGAGAAACAGAGTCATCAACGCACAACTGACCTGACACCGTAGCTTTTCCCGAAATGGGGTTTGGCGTGGACACCAGGGATGTGGCACTTAGGACAGACGGGGGCAGAGGCTTTGCAGGGTCCCATGGTGGTCTGGCTCACACACACTTGCTGCCCAGCTTTCATGACAGAGCCGACGGTTGAAGATGAACCAGGCGCTGCTCCTTCCGACTGCTCCGCCACGGGCCAGAAAGCAGAAGACAAGCAGTGCAACTGGCTTAGCGCAATGATGGCTACCGAGACGCCATCTAGTCAGGCCGCACCGATCTCTCACTGCCTGCAACTATTCCTTGCGGGAGGGATCCACACCATTTAATCTGTTTGGGGTGGGGTGTCACACCTGGCGGTACTCAGGAATTAGACTCTCAGTGATGCTTGGGGAACCAAGTAGTGTCATGGATCCAACTGGGGTTCCCTTAAAGTGAAGCATGAGCTCTAGCCAACTGCGTCTCCCTGGTCACAACATTTACAATCTAGTACAGTGGTTCTGACATATGCAGAGTTCAATGAATGAGGAAAGGAAGGGAGCACAGCCAGGGTGTGGCCTCCAAACCAAACCAACAAACCCGAACAACCAAGAAGTAGCTATCATCAAGAAAGAAAATGCAGTTCAAAGAATGGATTTTTTGGTTTTTTTTGCAATATGAGACTTGAATTCATCTTTCAGAACCTTCTACAGCGTAATGAAGTTAGTAAATAGCAAGTGATCCAATCAGATAACGGGCAAAGACTCTAAAGTCTTTTCCTCCAAAAAAATGTACAACGGCCTCTAAGCACAGGAGAGATGCTTGAGTACCATTAACGCTTGGGGAAGGGGAATCAAACCAAGGATGCCACTTCATACCTTCACACGCACACCGTGAGGGCTATAATGAAACTCAAAAAGAAAACCCACAAGAAACAAGTGTTGGGCATTTCCGTGTGTGGCAAAAAAAACTCTTGTACAAGCTGGCCGGAATCAAAACTTATACAGTCACTTGGGGAAACAGTTTAGCTGCTTCTCCAGCACTGCAACTGCATCCCTAGGCCTATAAGGCCAAAGAGAGAAAACCGTATCAAACATTATCCCACAAAAAATTGTGCATGATAGCAGAACACAACTGAACTGGTGGTGGTGACGGGGCCCGAGAGGAAGAAACACCGGGGTGGGAGGTGGGTGCTCCTGCAACGGGTTTGGAGCTGGAACTATGTGCACGGGTAACCACCAGTAAGAGTAAAACTTCAATCAATAAAAGTCATCTAAAAAGCTGTACATAAAGGTTCACAGCAGCAATGTACAGATGCATTCTATAAAGATGAACCCTGAAAACCGGTGAAACAGAGAAGACGTCAGATAGAAAGGAGAGCAGAGGCAGGCTAGCGCTGGGTGCGGTGTGCTGATGGTGATGATGTAGGAAGCGGTGAGTTCCTGGGGATCTGGTTTCCTTTCAGCGTGCTAAAAAACATTCTAGACTTAATACTAGCCATGACTGCACAAACCTAAGAATGCTAATTAAAAAAAAAAAGCACTAAGTTGATATACTTGAAAATGGCAACTTTTATTCAATTAATGAAATTTAAAAAGAGCAAAATTGGGGCTGAGGCATAGTACAGCTGACAGAGCACATGCCCGCCTGGAATGTGCCCGACCCAGGTTTATTTCTGGGCGGCACATCGTTGATGCCAAGCACGAATGGGCAGGGCCCTGGAAGCCCCCAGCACTGCTGGATGGCCCAGGCGCGTCCGGGCACAGCAACACGTAAGCAGCCTGGCATGGTCTGCCCTTGGGCTAAACCTACTGGTTGAGAAACACCTTCTGAGCACCAGTAGGGATGGTTCCTACCTGTAGCCCCCCAGACATGAGCTCAGATCTCTGTCAGCTTATCTTTCGTCCACCTTCCAACGTTTAGGCTTTATTCCAGTCTTCTCTGTCATGCTAATTCTCACCTGTTGCGCAGCACCATTTGCTGAGAGGGCCACAGCCGGCGAGGTGGCAGTTGTGATGACCCCTCCCGCTACCCTCAGCATGGTGGTGCCAGGCTTTGAGAGCTGTGAGGTTGCTGGCACGGTCTTCAACGTGTTATCAGATATTTTCATTAGTGATGCCTGTCCAGCGGGGGCTGCCTGTAGAAACAAAACACAGGCCTGAGTACCTCCCTGGTGAGTCGGCGGACTCATTCCTTACTGACAGATGGTCCCCAGATTGGAGTAAATCTAGCAAAGTTCGGTCAATCAAAACTATATGATGTGGGGCCAGAGCAATAGCACAACGGGTAGGGTACTGGTTCAATCGCTGGCATTCCATAAATATGGTCCCCTGAGCATCACCAGGGAAAATTCTTGAAGGCAGAGCCAGGAGTAACCCCTGACCATTGCTAGATGTGACCCAAAAAGCCACAAGCAAAAACACAAAAGCAAGGACAAAAAACTAAACAACTATGACGAACTTATATACCTTTCTCACACATTCTCAAGCCTTCCACCACATCAACTGTTCCTTGACCCTTATATAGAATAAGAAACGATTTGTAAATCATATTTGGCAGCTGTCTTCAAAGATACCAGACCATTTGCTATCAAAGTAATTGAGTTTAAGTGACCTTAAATGTACAGATAATCTTTGTATTGGAAAATCTAACTGAGGGCTGGAGCGATAGTCGAAAGTGGGTAGGGCATTTGCCTTCCATGCGGCTGGACCCGGGTTCGATCCCCAGCATCCCATATGATCCCCCAAGCACACCATGAGTAATCCCGAGTGCAGAGTCAGGAGTAATCCCTGAGCATTGCCAGGTGTGACCCAAAATGGGAAAAAAAAATCTAACTTAAAAGAGCACAAATTTAACTGGTTAAGTTCATGGTATTCGAGGCTAGTATTTTTTGTGCTAGAGACCCACTTTTAGTAATCAAACTTTTTCTATGAATGGCATAAGTATCTATCTCTAGCTTTACAGACCATTTGGTCTCGACTGCAGTTTCTTAATACAGTAAGAGCATGCAATGAACATGGCAAGCTCCCGTTAAATGTTATGTATAACATCAGAATATATGCAGCTCAGTTTGCTGGACGGTGGTCTAAAGGATAGTTCAGCACTCAAGATAAATGCACCCACCCATGTATACCACTGATCAGTCTCTGGGGAATCACTGCTGCCAGGAATATCAAAAAGTATTTATTACATCTTTATCTCATTCAGTATTTCCCTGAACTTGGCAGCACTGTTTCAG